>OY829505.1:25558317-25697583 GCA_963691665.1 Clepsis dumicolana | reverse complement strand
TGATTTTAAAATATTATAAATCTTGTCAGACAACCGGCCAACATAAGTAATACTAGATCTAAATTTGTTAGTAGGCTGAGATGGCAACGCAGAGTAAAGCATGCTATTCACTATCCGTCCCTGCTTCTTTTGAACCAGACTATTAACCATTGCTGTACTATAACCATTTGTTGTTGCTATCTGATATATAGTATGTAACTCAGAATCATAATGCTCTTTCGAAAGAGGTACAGTTAGTAGTCTATGTACATAACAATGGAAAGCAGCCAGTTTATGCTGCCATGGGTGAGTAGAATTTGCAGGTATGACAGTATCTGTGTACGTAGGCTTACGGTAAATTTGAAACTGGTGCCTATTATTTACTCTTGTAATAGTTAAATCCAGAAAATTTAATGAACGATTTTCCTCTAATTCTCGTTTGAACTTTATTTTTAGATGTTTGTTATTGAGAGCACTAATAAACAAATCTAGCTGCCTCATACTCCCCTTCCAACATAAAATTAAATCATCAACATACCTATAATAATATACTAAATTGCTGTTCCCCACTATATATTGTTTTTCAAAGTTATCCATAAAAACGTCAGCCATTAAAGGACTAAGAGGTGACCCCATTGCTAAACCATCACTCTGCAGTGACATCAAATCACATCAAATAACATCAATGTTGCCTTTAAGACTACTAATTCTTTACGTTCTAGACTTTGTAATAACAAAGAAAAGGTGGATAAAGGGAACAGGTCGGGCGTATATAAACTCACTTGTGGCGACTGTAGTCAAGTATACATTGGACAAACCGGTCGAAGCTTTGATACTAGATTTAAAGAGCATGTCTCGTCATATAGGCATGATCATCCAGAGAAATCAAACTTTGCCAAGCATTTATTAGAAACGAATCATTCGTTGTTAGACTCAGATACGTACGAAATTTTACATTATTGTGATAAGGGTTTGCGGCTATCGGTTTTAGAACAATTGGAAATTATTAGGTACAACAACATGGGGTCTATTATTAATGAACAAGTTAATTTGGTTTCTTCGCCTTTGTTACGACTTGGTTCTAATTTTAATAATGTGTCATAGTAATAATGAGAACATGACTTCTCTTTTTACCGTACTCGGTTAAAAATAACGGGGTACCTGGCGTAGATTAAAAATAAAAATAAAAAGGGTAGTTTGGAATTCATTTCTTAAAAAAGGGTAGTTTAGGACTTACATAAAAGGGTAGTTTGGAATTTATAAAATATTAGTGGGTACGTTGGTTTTGTCATTAACTAAGTTGAGTACATGGTTTACATATGTCAGTAGTGGAAGTGGTGGCATGTTGAGCGGTTGTTGTTGTGCTTCGTAAATGGCCTCGTGGAGAGTGCCGAAACGCGTCAGCGTTTAGTATAGTGGTGGTGGTGATAGTTGGGTCTGTGTGGCATGTGTTGATTCGTGTAGCAGTGGAGGTGGAGGTGTTGCATGGAAACATACATTTGCCGCACAGATATAACTATTTGTCATTAGTGGTCGCGGGTGAGCAAAGTAATTGTTTTTTAGTTTGTGATGTGTTGTTATGGGTTGACATGAGGTTGCAATAATACACCTATAATAAACCAGTGCACTAGATATATTTAACAACTTAAAAACTACAACTTATGAACTAAGGTTGGACGACAGGAGGGTTTTGAAGGTGTACGGAAGGAATCCTGCCAATTTTTTGCCACCGGCTAGCATTCAGTCGCTTAATCGGGACTTGTACAAATAACTCGGACACTCGGACAGTAACAAAAAGGGCAGTTCGTTAGGCTAAAACAAAGATAATTGGACATGTAGGTACTTATTGCAGCAATACCTAATCTAGAATTAGATGCACTTAGGGTGAGTTACTTAATGTCTAAACTTACCCCTTCGTCACTTCTTTTTGCACATAAAATCACATAAAACAAAGTTTTAAATAGCCAGACTAATAAATTATTTCCGTAACACAGCTGGCTCCTCTCTCTCAGAGAATCGTAATGACCGAATGTACGAATTTGTGAGGGTGGTTTATTTTAACTTTAGATGGTAAGGTTTCTGCAAATCATGCTACTGTCCTGTTGTAAAGAAATTAAAAACAAACAAGGAAAAAGACTGATTTGAACTCGGGTCGTCTGCGCAGAGAGCGAACCGCTGACCGCTAAGCCATCACAACGCTTACCGTTATTTGTGAATTTCTGCTATGCTATTGACCGTTTTCGTGTTTTCGTATGACGTAACAGTATCACCGAAACCAAGGAACATAACAGTGTGATTCCGTTAACTTTATTCGCGTCATTATAGAATTGAAGCATGACACACGACGGCATTTAGTCGCCATAAACTGAGGTTTGTGCCAGCTGTCAAATGCGTGCGTATCGTTGCTTACTCGAGAGCGACTGAGAGGATAGAGACCAAAGACCCTACAATTTGTAGCTTCTTTTGTGCTTCATTATTGGCATCCCTATGACATATCTACCTCTTTTATATATCATTGGTAGCGATATAACGATTATAAGTAAGTAATTAAAATCTTTAGCAGGATTTAACATATTATTTTATTTCTATCTCCTAACATAACACCTACCTCATAAATGATCTCCACTACTTGCACAAAGAGGGACTTCCCCTTCTGCATATCGAGCGAAATACACTGATTACATTCCCCTCACTATCCGCTGATAACGCTGTTATTGTCGTAAAATGGTAGGTACCCATACCTAAATCCATCTTAAATCAATAAAAATAGATACGTAGTATGCAGAAAATGTACAAAGCTGCTAGATGTTTTTAAATAAAATAACGTGCGTAAGGAACTCGCGCTGGAGTGACGTTGCGTTGTAACTAATGAATGAGAGAGAGAGAGATAGGAAATGAGTACACTGGGAGCATGGACCGTAATTAATTTAAACATTCGTTAACTAAATGGTCATTAATTACATAATAATAAAGAAATTGCAGGGGTGTTCAGAATAATTAGCCCGACTAGCTAGTGAAATATCGTAAAAGCATTATTTGACACCCTGTAGGCATATGGTCCAAAACCAAAGTATGACATTCAATGTTGTGAATTAATAGGCATTTCGCGCATTTGTAGCGAAACTTGCATATTGAAATAATTAAATTCATTTACATATTTAATATAATATTGACTTCCTATTTTGCTTCAAAGTGTTTAATTATTTTATTTTGTTTCAAAACTGCGTCTAAAAGTTACGTTAAAATAAGAATAATTATACACCACAACAGTGATTTGGGCTCACAAAAATAAAATATGGTCCACTACAAAAAAAAAACCCACATAATATTCATGCACTTGTGCTTCGTAACAATGGTTGGGGTCAAAAGACAGTCAAATGAAAAAAAAGCAATGATTTACTAATAAAAACATTTAGCATTAAATCGGATAGCTGGAAATGAATAAGAAAAAAATCCATTCCCTGAAATGGTTTTTTGGTGCATACCTACTACACCCCAATTTTACTTCAGTCTGGTCTTTGATTTTGTTTAAATCACTTTAGTTTAGTCACCAGCCTGAAGTTAAGAACTAGAACAGAGAGATCATGATTTTAGGTAACATACAAAATTTAATTGCTGTTCATTTGTCTGGCTAAAACTCGAGAATGGCTGGACTGATTTCGCAAATTTTGATCTTGAAATGTTCAGAGGTTTAAATGGTGAGAAAATATGGAAAAAAAAGAAAGAAAATACTCAAAACAACAATTTCATTTTCCTATAGGTACAAACTGTCAGGCGGTATGAAGTTCACTAGGTCAGCTAGTAGGTAAATAAATACTTGTTAAGTACCTACATTTAGATGCATTTCTTTATTCTTTTCTAAAAATCATGCAGGTATAAAACAAACATATCTAACATATAAAACAAAGTTGTGATAGTTACACCATTTATAAGTCAAGAATGGCTGGACAGGTTTTAATGATCTTTGATTTGTTGGATTTGTCTTGGCTCCAAATAGCAGAAAAACTATTAAGAGGAAGAAAATTATCGAAAAAACGACTTACAAACAAAATTCACTTTCTTCTATATTTTCTATGGGACGGGACTGCCCATGGCATTACAAAGTTCGCTTGGTCGGCTAGTTGGATATAAATTGCAATTCATATTAGGTATATCAGTAACAATAAATGGATGTAGTCTGAATACCTCTAGAAATAGGTATGAATATGTCTAAGCAAGTCTCCTTTGTTACTTTTCTTAAATTAATGTAAAATAACCTTATTAAAATTTGTATCTTGAATAAAAAGACAAAATGACAACATTGAAGTACAGTCATTTATTTGTAAGTAAGTATTTGTTATTTAGCAACCACCCGAGAATTGAGAGAGTATATTCCTGTGCCCAGTGGCAGGCTGATAGTCACTGATCTCTACAGTTCTATTATAACTTGTGTTAAGATAATTTATTTCCAAGATTCTTTGGGTAATTAACCTGATTACTCGCATAATATTATAAAAAAAAATGTTTCAAATTGGATATTGGCGTCAATTTGAATCAGGTAGAATTAAAAAAAAATTATCCCCTGCCTAAAAGGGGTAAAATAATAATCTTTTTTTTATATGATAAGAAAGGCAAACCACCATGAAATAACACGATTTACAAGTTTTAGCGTTAAATAAAACATCTTTAACAAACATAACAAGGCTTACCTTGGCTTAAGACAACGTCTTCGCCTAGCGATTTAGCGGAGACTTCACGAGAAAATTTTGACTGAATGCATTCCCAAAGCTTAATGTTAACTATGTTGTTTTGTCTATTTGTTGTTCTTAACCAAGACCCGATTCGCAACCGACATAGAGGACAACACAAAGCATTATTTTCTATGCTACCTTTAAAGCAGCAATGACAAAAATTATGATGACATGGTAATGTCACCGGTTCTAAAAGAATGGACTGGCAAATTGAACAAATGATATCACGTAATTGTATTTTATCGAATTCTAATACTTTATTTTCAGATTTAGGAAGTCGTTTCGTTGACTTGGCCGCCATTTTTTCCAACTATTTATTTTTGGTCGACAGCGGCAACAGCAAACCCACAGACACAGACATGACATGACATCATGACATGGCCTGGCTGTCTGTCTGACAGTCTTTTTTAAACCTTAAAATTGTGCTATAATTGCTACCCACGATAACTCTGCATAAGATATTAATTGGCAACCCAGTAAAATCACGCTGTGCGCTGTGGTTATACTTTTTTCATGTCACGTCCCCCCGACTACGAAGTGCAAAATTCGAACTTCGTATCGTGCCGTCCCTCTCAAGCTAATATTATTTAACACGAGAGTGAGCGGGACGACACGATACGAACTTCGATTTTTGAATTTCGTAGTTTAGGGGCATTTCTTTAATTAAAAATAATAATGATAGTAGTAATAAAAAGTCGCTTTTTTTTAAATACTTAATATTGCTCTGTCCATTGGAGGACAATTTTGCCAGTGCTTAGTAAGTTTTGCCGTTGTACGGTAAAAAAATCTAGAAAACGAAATATGAGAAGTATTTTAAGAGGTAACACTAGCAGCCGTTTCTCCATCCAAACGTATTCCCCTGTTTTCTCGCTGGATAATGGCATTGGAGAAAATATTTTTTTACCATTAAATCTGTCTGGGTCACTGGCATGCCCCTATGTTTTGTTTTTTCTCATTATTCAAATAATAATAAAACTAGGGACCTTCTAAAACCGCAAAATCGACCGTTTCCGAATGTAATTTTCAGACGCACAGTAAACAAATTTGGCTATCTCAAGGAAAAAAAGGAAAACGGGGGAGCATAGTCCCGTCTTTCTTCATATTATTTTTGAAAGAATTATTAAAATTGGTCAAGTTTTGGAAAGGAAAACAGGGGAATACGAAAGGCTGTTTTCGCCAATTTTAGATAGGTATTATCAGTTCGGGCTGCAGTTGTCCCTTTCATGCTCTGATTAGGGTTATTGGTGGGAGGGGAGTGTCGAACAAATATATATATACACGGCCACAAAAGTGCCGTGTCGTAGTCGATAATAGTGTTGTAAGACTTGTAAGTCGATATCGATATTTTAATTTGTGACGGTTCTAGCTAAGTAGTCGTAACCTATTTCTTGACGTTATATTTATCCAGTTTTGACAAGCTTTTATTTAATTTGCCGTGTTAGTATGTTGGCAAGAATGGCTTAAATCTTGTAAGTGAAATTAAAACCATTTCCAGAGGTCAAATTGTCTTAAAATTTCGTACATCTATCGAGTTCCGATGACAATGCAAAACAGTTTGTGATACGAAGGTTGATGAGGAAGGTTTTATAAATGAGTTAATAAGTGATAATAGTACATTGTGCATGAAGGGCGGTAAGAAGGGTATTACTAACGAAAGTCTATTAGAAGGCCGACGCCGAAGGCGGAGGGCTTTTAATGACTTGAGTTTGTAATACCCTTACTGCCCGTGATACACACAATGTTTTTCATCACATTTGCGAGGAAATAAATACATACAACAAAAGGCAAAAAATCTATTTATTAAAATTTTGGTGTTTACATACAGAAGACGTATTTTACTAAGTACAGGCAGTACCTCCGTAAATATTAGATTAAGTATAGACGATTATAAATATAAACTCAGCAGTCGGCAACAAATAATAGTTTTGAGATTGTCAACTTTTTTCAATGGAGACTTCAGACTTCCAGTACTTCCACAGATAATGATAAAAAACGCGTTTAGAAACTGGAAAGACGAAAGCCCATCCATACAACCAGTTTTTATCGTTTTCAAAATAAAATTAACTGAAATAATTGCAAAGTAAACTCAAATAGTTTCGAAACACAATAATAACGTTTAAATTAAGTAATACTTATTTGTAGAAAACGTAAAAAACCATGTTTGATTTAAAACCTCCTTAGTGTGGAATGACATATTATACCTACTTACCTACGAGTGAACGCCATATTTTTTAAAACTAAACTCATTACTCCCTTGGGAAAATTACAAATTACCTATTACTCCCGTAGGAATAATTTAGGCCGTTGTCTTTCAGTATGCCTGCGTACAATACGACGCTTTACGAGCAAGTGTGATGAAAACGTTTTGTAGAACCTTGGTAACCGTATATCATACAACGTCTTTACGAAAACTAGCTAATTAAATAACAGTACTCGTAAATTAAAAAACAGGTTAACTAAAACTAATCTAACCATAAAAAAAAATTAAAACAAGCTTTTTTTGCCGACTGTACTTTTTACCCGACTGCCGAAGAAGGGTTATTGTTGTCTGTACTTGTATTGTAATCCAACTTACATATCTATGCAAATCTCAAGTCGATGCCAGTAATCGTTGAAGAGTTCCTTCCTGCAGAGACGATTCTGGCCGATTCGTGCCATCCCTCTCAAGCTAATATTATTTAACACGAGAGTGAGCGGGATGATAAGATACGAACTTCGATTTTCGAACTTCGTAGTTTAGGGGCTGTGCCAATTGTTTAAAGTTTTTTTTTGGCCCGCACGGCTTGTGCACTGCCCCCGACAACGAAGTGCAAAATTCGAACTTCGTATCGTGCCGTCCCTCTCAAGCTAATATTATACACGAGAGTGAGCGGGATGATATGATACGAACTTCGATTTTCGAATTTCGTGGTGGTTCCCTGTGGCCTGGGCCTAGAGTAATAAAAACGGGGAAACGAGTAAAATAAAATCATAAAATAATCGGACATGGAACGGAATTCGGGAAATATGAAATCAGTTGTTAAACGGAAATAAGATTAATAGATAGCATGAAAAAGTTTATACATGATATACATAAACTGTTTGATAATGTATGGAATCTTTAAATTAATACCAACATGCAGATACTTACGCTTTAGTTGCCATATTCATATTTTCTTTCTTTTTCCGTCACGCACCGCCTCACATGTATTTGAGACGAGAACGACATCGAGAAACGATCACGAAAGAAACCACGAGAACAATGGTGGCTGCTATTAAAGTATTGTAGATGGTGGTGTTCTCTTGGATATGGCAGTATCGTGTCATTTCAATGGATTTTAACAAATGTTAATGCTTAACCGCAGAAATCTTTTAGAAAAAATACAGAACGGGACCTTTGGAAATGTCTACAATGCATTTTATGGTCCATCCCTTGCCTGGTACTGAAGATCAATTGATAGACAGGTAAGCACATTTCAGTATGTATAAGTAATTTTAACCGACTCTGTTCTAATCCACAAATGAATTTGGATATACTTTTTGCATGTAGGCATCATCGAAATATTTCTTGGATGGTTACTAATGTATGGAGGCCACGTTTTAGTTATTTTATAAATAATGTCGCCTGTGATTTACGCGGATGGTTGACGAAGGTTTGCCAAATGACATGATGGCGTAATGTAGAGTCGACGCGAATAAATCGTACATCATGAATTGTCAGTGCCTACATGGCTAGGACGCAATGAGCAAGCTTATTAATGAACGAATACTTACCTCTTTTATACAAAGTATTTGTATAATTTTAATAAGACCAAAAAAATATGATTAATACCAAATGTTTACCTGATGAGCTTATCTCCAGCATGAATGGGTAACAAGCCATTGTGAAATTACCCACCAGTATTCTATTTCTAAGTCATCAACGATAATTATCATGTGCTGTTTAGTGCTTGGCATGCTAACTAAGTCTGAGCTTTAGGTTTTGAATAATAATTAATGATATTTAATGTCATAATTCATTTTAATTCATGTGGCATCTTTGCTATAAGTTAGTCAAGTAAATTATCGACACTATAGTTTTTAGTATTATTTTCCTAATACTATTACCCATGCCCTGCATTCTGAGTGGGTTCCAGTGCCCAGCAGTAGAGGAAGCAAAATTAAATATTAACTGTTATTTATTGGTGTGTCTTTAATACTTCCTTTTTCATTCTACTTATTGCCTTAAAAATGCTATAACTGCAAAGATGTGTAATCTTAAAATAAATTGTATGAATTGAAATAAAATAATGTCACTTAATAAATATCTTGGCAAATATGACTTTGAATTGAAAATTATCAAAAATTATAACATTTTATTCCATTGAACACCATTGGACTAAGTTTCTGTATTAATTAACACCATTCCATCTACTCCCCAAACTACCCTATTGTGACGTCATCGCGACAAGAGTATGAAGTCTAGTCAAAGTTCTTTGATAAAGCTGAAACTCTAACTTAGCACTCAAACTTACCAAAACTGAAACTGTAAATTCATTCAGACACTACCTACTGCTTAACAATGTTTTCTGATATATGTATGAGGGGTGATCCAAAAGTAATGATAATAAATATTTAAAACGTCTCAAGGGGTCAAAAAGTATGTTTATTTCTCAACATAGTCTCCAAACAAGTCTACACACTAATCCTGTTATTCATAAACCTATATTAACTGAAATGGCGTGAAAGTATGTTTGTCCCTTTTTGTCACATTGACATTTCTGCTAGTAAGAAGAAGACCAAACCTATTTTAGCTAATAGAGGCTTGAGTGACGTTTGTAAATAAGGGCATAAGTTCATATTTTCTCCAGACCGCAAATTCCATAAAAAAAGGTTTTCTTGACTACTCAAATATGCCTCCACAGCGGCCATAACTTCGGTATCATTCATTTTTTTTTTTTGTCTCGGGGTCTTCTTTCAACCATCGAAAATGATAGAAGTTCCTGGGGGCTAAGACTGGCGAAAAGGGTGTAGGCCACCTCCATTTGTCTCCACTGTGCTCTATTGTGTGCAATTCTTGTGCAATATGGCCCTAGGGTCAAGCGAATTTCATCCTCCTTATTGGACATCCTCATCTTCTGTTGCCGTCCCTAGGGTACTACAGTGTAACCTGTTTGCACCATTTATTTACTCCACACTGTAGCATTTGTCCTGTCCAGCCCTACTTCAGATGATCAATTCGGGTATGTATGCAACCTTGGTTTTATATCTTATTATTATACCCTCTATTTTATCACTAAGTTTTAGTTCCAGCATACTTCTCTCCATTACCCGTTGACACCTTGCAAGTTTTTCTCGGGGCTTCTCTGTAAGTGACCAGTTTAGTTAGTGTCATTTTAAAAATTACTGTAATTTGCAAAATTCGTAATCAACATTTCCTCTTTAAGTGCCGATCAAAAAAAAAAAGGAAAAGGCAAATCAGACTCGCGCACTGAGAGTTCCGTATTTAGGAATATGACATTATAATATAAGTGCAATTTTTTTCTATTTGGAGACTAACTCTTATTTGAATCAGAAGTAATGTTGTGTAAAGGAAATGAGGCCTACTGCAACAACTGTTTGTCACTACTAATAAAATTTATTATAATTTTTTCAAAGGAATCTGCTGTATCATCATAGTGTATTTATAGTAAGCATTACCTTTTCAGACTTAAAGAAGTTGCAGAGCGTTGGAACCGGTATGGGACTGGTGCTGGGTCGTCGGCGCTCAGCTCGCTGCGCGGCGTGCGGGCAGTGGCTGCGGGCCCCGCCCATATCGCCTGCTTACTCGAGGACGGCACCATATGCCGTGCCGCTTTTTCTATAATCCCGGATCGACTAGACTTGAGCAAGACTGACGCCAGCAAGAGCGGCGGAAATGGAGGCGGCGGCAGTGGGGGTGGAGGGACCAGTGGAGGCAAGCAGAGTGGCAGCGGTGGTGGATGCGGCTCTAGGCAACAACCCCGTACCAGAGCCCGTATCATGAGGAACTCCATACGCACTGCCACAAGCTCGCAAGGTAAATTTAACTCAAACACCAAATTCCCAATTTTCGTGTCATTATACAACTACTCGTTATATGCAACTATTTTAATAGTTGCCCTGGCTGACCCTTCCACCCTGTAGTAATGTGCGTCTTAACCACTGATTTGACCATTTCGATAGCACTCCAGCTATTTTATGTTTTTCTAACGATTTTTTCAAATACTTCACTCAATACAATATCAAAATCCGTTTAGGCTCTACGAGTCGCGCAGCGGGCGTTATAATCGGGGCGTCTGGTTCTGGACGCGTGGTGTCCGTGCCGGCGCCTTTCGTGCCCGAAGATCTGGTCACGCAGGCTCAAGTGGTTCTACAAGGAAAGAGTCGCAGTCTCATTGTTAGGGAATTACAAGTGAGTGACCATTTTGTTTTATACTTTTAATTTTTTGTGAAATTAAAGATTAATTTTTGTTTATGTTTTAAAATGAAAAGATTGCCTTGACTTGGTTATTGTAACCAATCGAATCAATTAGATGCATGGGTCACCAGAGTGCTATAAATGCGATAATCGGCACTACTCGTTAATTTACTTATCTTTAACAGTTTTAAATGATTCGCGGTTAATTGCATTAGACATAATGAAAACGGGATATTGACCGCGATTACCGTATAGGTTTGATGAGCTCCCGATATTTCGATGCAGTTGCATGCATCATGATCACGGGCAAACTAATTATAATAAGGTAAACGCGGTCAATATCCCGTTTTCATTATGTCTAATGACTTTCATAATTGGTTTCAAATAGGGTTGCAAAGTGACCGTCACTTTCGATAACTGACCGACATTTTTAATAAATGACCGGTCACTTAGGACATTTATGGACATCTTGGACATTTAAATTTTATAGGCTTAAAGTAATAATTAGTCTTATAATAGTTAATTGTAATGAAATTGCGATGTATCTTTCAGCAATAACTTTATAGAGTATTAAAATTCAATTAATAAAGTGTAATTGTAATTACACTTTTCAAGAGAAACCAAATAGTATCGTCATTAGTTTTTTCCTTTTAAGGGTTCCGCAGCCAAAATAGCAAAAACGAAATCCTTATAGTTTGGTCATGACCGTTCGTCCGTATATCACAGGAATTTGGAGTATAGGTGTCTTGTAAAAGCAGCTACTTAGTTTGATGGTTAAATAACACAAATAATTATTTTTAAGCGGGCAATCCATACATTGTAAAAAAATTTAAAAAAAAAAAATTTTTTAGCAAATGTGGCACAGATTCGAGAGCTCTTTTAAAAACATTGAGGTTCTGAAGCAATTTTTTTCGGAAATAAGCGCTCCAAAAGTTGCATAAATTGTGCCCCCCCCCCCCCCCCTTAACCTTTTAAATTTTGCTTTCTAAACTGTATTTCCAAAATTTTTAGTCTTAATGTAATGATTGTCATAATCTATCACTATAGTCATAACTAGAGTAGAATGATTAGTGATAAATTATGACGTACGAGGGGCGGCTGAAAAGTAATCTTAGACCTAACAATGAAACAAAAGACTGTCGTGGCAATTTTTTTTTTTTTCTATATAGTCCCCTGCTAGTAAAATGCACTTATTAAATTTTTCAAATATTGAATTTAAACCATAAAAAAAAATCTTTCGGTTTGTCGTCAAAAAAGTCAGTAACCGCAGCCTTCATTTCGTCATCGGTCATAAACCTTCGTCCCCTGAGGTCTTTCTTGATAAGTCTAAACAGAAAATAGTCACAGGGGGCTAAATCTGGACTATAAGGGGGGTGGTCAATGGTTTCGAAGCCATTGTCTTTAATTGCTAGCTTCGTTGTGCGGGCGGTATGCACTGGTGCGTTATCGTGCAAAATCAGAATTCCTTTGCTTAGTTTACCTCGCCGTTTTTCTTTTATTGTCTCTCTTAGTTGATATAGTAAGTTTGAGTAATAATCAGCATTCATTGTAGTTTTCTTCGGTAAATAATATATGAGCAAAATCCCTTCTGTGTCCCAAAAGATTGTAGCCATAAGTTTACCTGCCGATGGACAGACCTTGAATTTCCGAGGCGGCTTCTCATCTTTAAATTTCCACTGTAACGACTCTTGCTTACTTTCCGGGTCCCGTTGTCGAATCCAAGTCTCATCACATGTTACAATTCTAGAAATTATTTCTTCCTCTTTCTCTCGACTCATGTCCAAAAACTCTTCGCAACATTTGACACGTCAAATGTCTCCATGTCAAATGCAGTCAACATTGTGGGACCCAACGTGCACTAACCTTGGACATGTTCAAATGCTCATGAATTATTTCATTGACTCTCTCTTTACTGACGCCCACATCTCTAGCTATCTCCCACTGCTTCACTCGTCGGTCCTCTAATATTTTTTTTTTCACCCTGGCTACATTTTCATCGGTGACGGCCGAAACTGGCCTTCCGCTACGAGGATGATCTTCCAGGCTCTCACGACCTAACTTAAACTGCTTTAACCAAAACTTTATAACAAATTCGGAAGAACACTGTCTGATCTCCGAAGGCGTATTCCCTTCTTTAGTCAAAAACTTAATCACCGCACGCTGCTCGATTTTATCCATTTTCACTTTTTCTACCGACATGTTTGAAACAATTGTAAGAGACAAATAAACGTGATGCAGTAAACAAATGAATGTAATACATTTTGAAAATAGAATAACAAACGAATATAAATCCATACCAGCCAGCATTATTTTTGTATATATTTCTGACCAAGGAGATTACTTATCAGCCGCCCCTCGTAAGCATTACATTATGAGTTTCAACTGAATCGGGAGAAAATATATACCTGTCCAAAAAATATGAAAAAAATATAAAGGTAACGCTTACTAAACACTTTTAAAGAAAATTGTTTTCAACATGATCGGATTCACCGTTTTTGATGGTTACTACGATTAATTTTTAATTTTCAGGTGTCTTTTTCTTGTCACTGTCATTAAATCAGTTCATCTATCCTATCATGTAACACGTCTACTACAGTCAATGGTTTTGTTAGCTCACAAGGGAGTGTCAACATTTAATTTTGGTTATTTCAAAAGGGAATTTAGTCCATCATCTGTTATACACGTACTATGGGAAGGTAAACATTGTTTGGTACCCCAATAAGAAGCAACAACTACGGGTACAACAATTAAATGAATGCTATGTAATGCAATGCAATGATAATCCAGAGTCCGATGACCAGTTTTAAATACATATATGGTTGTTAGAAGTTGTGTTGATTTTTTTTATTATGTTCTTAAACAGATATAACTTTTATTTACAGCGTTAGTTATAGCTGGTGAACCTCTAAATATACAACAAATAATCTATTCCTTAACCTAGTTTATAAAAGTCGTAGGTGTCCTAAAATGTCCATAATTGTCAGGTACATGACGATAATGACCGTCATTTACATAAATGTCCGACGGACATTTTGAAAGTGTCGGACACTTTGCAACCCTAGTTTCAAAGGGTCTAGCAGGCTAAGCTAATAAGTATGCTTCCCACGAGGGATTTGGTTATACTTTTAGGTGAAGTAGTGACAGGACCTAAGAACACTGTATGCCTTAATGCGTACTAATTAGAGGCAGCCTCAGGGTGAGGCACGAACGGCTCGCCCATTTGCTCAAATTCGTATGGTGTGCCTCGCGCACTGTTCGCAAGCATTTTAGGGCGAGCCGCCGAGTGTCGGTTTTTGACTTAACCGTGCTCAAAGGTACCTCGGTGTGCGTGCCTCGCGTAGTATGGGCGCTGACACTAGCAAACTTGTTTGCGCGCGAGGCACGTTTGAGGTTAAATCACGTAGTGGAGCGGTTTATTTGATCAGGGCCCCGTGTCTGGAAGCTTATTAGACTAATGATACTAGTGTTTTGTCTTGTAAATTACATGAAAAAAAAAGCCGGCCAAGTGCGAGTCGGATTCGCGCACCGAGGGTTCCGTGCAAAGATTTTCCCGCATTTCCCCAGTGTTTTAAAATGTCCAGTGTTAGCAGAGCCCTGCTCCTAAGCTAAATGTACGTAGTGTGGAGTCATCTTATATCGTTCTGTGACAGATACAGACAGACATAAAAAGTTAAGATATAAAAATTTTTTGGTATCATTATGGCTCGTCCCATTTGTTTTTTGCCATGTTCTTAATTCGTCCATTATCTATTCGTCACTTTCGCTGTTAGTCATTGTCGTCTTTGGTCATATTTGTTGTTTGTCTTGTTCTTATTCAGGTTCATTCGATGTTCGTCACTTCTTCTTTTGTTTTGACATCTTCGGTGTTAGTCTCTTTATTTTTTAGTATCATTCGTTATACGTAACTTTATTTTCGACACGTTCGTTGTTGGTAAGTCGCTTACGTTTTTAGGTCCATGCATAATTCGTCTTGTTCGGTTTTCGTCTCAATGCCCGCTTTAGTTATACAACCTCCACTATTACGTTACTGGCCACTCAACGATAATAATACTTCAGGGCAAAAATTTAATATGTCTAATAAAGAATGAGATCAATTTCTAAAGAGGCCAAATAAGAAAAATACGAACTTAGAACTCAAAAAAGAGATATAGACTAACACCGAACATGCCCAAAAAAGATGAAGACTAATACCGGAATGACCCGGAATAAGAAAGAGAAACAACAAACATGATCAAAGACGACAAAGACTACCAGCGACAGTGACGAATGAAGAATGGATGACGAAAGCAGAATGAGACGAAAGAACTTGACAAAAAACGAATGGGACGACCCAAGACGATACCAATTTTTCTGAGTGGTTGTGCTATAAGAGCTACCTTCATACCAAATTTCAAGTTTCTAGGACAACTGGAAGTACCCTTTGGGGTTTCACAGTAAGGCAATTTGTGTTCAAACAACCTTCTTAATGACTGTATCTTTTGATTGCGTTGACTTAGAAGTTTGATTTTTCATATCTTCTAGGGCCTGCAGGCTTGAGTATTTGATATTAATTTCAGTCTGCTACCTCCACGCGTTCTACAGAAAAGGGTCTTGACAGACAGACAGACAGACGGACAACAAAATGATCCTATAAGGGTTCCGTTTTTCCTTTTGAGGTGCGGAACCCTAAAAATTAAACAAAACGAAATATTATTAGTCTTATAAGCTCCGAGAAACGGGCCCCAGAAGGTCATAAAATAAATTTGGATACTGTGCAATAGTGTGGGACAACGATAAATACAATGGAAATTCGCTTTCTGATGTGCCTAATTATCCAAAGTAATTTGGTGAAGTAAATGTGCACCATGTAAATTGCGATTTTTGTATAACTGTTTCATCTACCACCGAGGTGGATTTTTCTTTTTCTTGTTAACTATACTGAATCACGATAAAAGCAGCATCAGCTGTGATCGCGTTCGACGCCATTTTTTACGACGCACAAATAGCGGTTCGCCTCAAGCACGTTGCGTCGCCGCACAAACTAATGCGCTACTAAAATGCTCATGAGCAACCTCGCTGTGCGTGGTGAAGCTGCCTCGACCTGTGCGGCTCTAATTCGTACGCACCACGCACCTTAATTATGAGCATTAGATCTTCTTTTATTTCAGATTTATTCACGAAAATGTAATAAAATCAGGGTCATTTTTTTAACTGTTATTTTAGCTAAACCAAGCAAGCGAGGATAACCATATAAAATCAGGATTGAAGACGATAGAATTGGTTAATAATGTGTATTTTTTACCTATGTTCATGTCCTTAAACTAAGATTAAAATAATATTTTTTATTGGCTTCATTTTTTATTGCCACTTCTCCCGAAGACACAACTGCCAAAAAAATTACGTGGACAAGCCATAATTGTCAACTACGTATACATTTAAAAATATTTTCAAATATCGCGGTGCGTCATGTCAAAAAAGAAACAAATAAGAATTTATTGTGGTCTCATAATGACAAAAACCGGACCAAGTGCGAGTCGGGACACGCGCACGAGGGTTCCGTACAAAGATATTAACGCTTTTCCCCAGTGTTTTAAGATGTCTAGTGTTAGCAGAGCCCTGCTCCTAAGCAAAATGCACGCAGTGTGGGGTCATCTTATATTGGTTTCTGAAATCTACAGATAGACTTAAAAAATTAAGATTTTGAGAATTTTCTGAGTGGTAAGAGCTACCTTCATACCAAATTTCAAGTTAAAGTTTTCAGGGTATGGCAATTTTTATGGAAATAGCCTTTTTAATAACTGTATCTTTTGATTGTGTTGACTTCGAAGTTTGATTTTTTCACAGCTTCAAGGGACTACAGGCTTGAATATATTAATTTCAGCATGCTGTCTCCACGCGTTCCAGAGAAAAAGGGTCTTTACAGACAGACAGACAGACAGACAACAAAGTGATCCTATAAGGTTTCCGTTTTTTCCTTTTGAGGTACGGAACCCTAATAAACAAGGTTTTTTTCATCAAATCAAATCAAATCAATTTATTTGTCAGAATACGGTTACAAGGGTTCTTATTATCTAATATTCCATGCGTATTCAACCTGCATGCAGATGTACAAACATTTAAAGCCATATTTACATAATGTCTAACTAAGTACAATGAGTAAATTAATGTCAATGGTAATCATAATGTCAAATGCATATTATTGTACTATATATAATCAAGTCAATTGTATCATGTCAAATATTCCCTTGTACTATAATAACAATTTTCTTGAAGCCATTTTATTAATTTCTTTTTGAACAGAACCTTATTTTCAATTTTAATATCTTTTGGCAATTTGTTATACAGGACTATGCACATATTATAACAGTTTTTCTTATAAATAGATGAGTGGCAAGGAGGCTGGCACAATAGTTCCTGTATTGAGTTCGTGTGTCTTGTATTGGTGTCACCGCGCTTTACAAAATAGTCAGGATTGTCCTTAACAAGAATGCACGCCTCCTTTATGTACATGCACGGAAGTGGCAGTATCTTATATTTTTTAAATAAGTTTGCAGCTCGCAAGAAACCATGCGTTATCCAAGGCACGAAGACACCATTTTTGCCCCATAACAGTAATCCATAGCTTAATACGGATGAAACAGCCGTGATATGACGCAAGAGCTGCATCTATTGAAACTCATTGTCTAAGTATTTTTAGAGCAAAGACAAAAGAGGACAATTTCGTACATACGAGGGCTGTTTGATAAGTACCCGTTTTCTAAATATATTAATATCACTGGCCGCAAATAAGTATACCACCTTTTTAAGCCGTTTTTCAGAGGCGGGAAAATTAAAAAACATGGCATTCTTTTGTTATTTTTTCTCATTTGACAACGATTCAGTGAAGGCGTGAACTTAAAATTGTTAAAATGGAGAAAGAACAGTATCGGTCTGTAATTAGATTCTTATTTTTGGAAGGGAAAACATGTGATGAAATAAAGGTAAGAATGCAAGCGGTTTACCATGAATGTGCTCCTTCTATGACAACCGTCAGATATTGGTATAACGAGTTTAAGCGGGGGAGAACAACCGTCTTTGATGAGGATCGCCCAGGCCGGCCAGTTAAGGTGACTACAGACGATATGGTTAAGAAAATTAAAAATATCGTTTTAGCCGACCGCCGAATTAAACTTCGAGAAATCGTTGATGCTGTAAACGTTTCAGTCGAGAGGGTACAACACATATTAGAAGAAAAATTGGGTATGAAGAAAGTATCGGCGAGGTGGGTTCCGCGTTTACTCACGGAGGAGCAAAAACGGAACCGACTGACTACTTCGGAGCAGTGTTTGGCCGTGTTCAAACGTAACCCGAAGGAGTTTCTGCGTCGTTTCGTGACCGTGGACGAAACGTGGGTCCACCACTGCACCCCGGAAATGAAAGAGCAGTCGAAGCAGTGGGTTTTACCGGGTGAACCTGCTCCAAAGAAAGCAAAAACCGTCCCATCGGCTGGAAAGGTCATGGCGACCGTTTTTTGGGATTCGCAGGGTATTATACATATTGACTATTTAGAAAAGGGAAAAACAATAACAGGGCAGTACTATGCCAATTTATTGGATGAATTTGACGCCGTGTTGAAGGACAAACGACCCCATTTAAAAAAGAAAAAAGTACTGTTTCATCACGACAACGCCCCGGCTCATTCGTCCAGAGTTGTGACGGCTAAATTAGCACAGTTACGCTACGAACTATTGTCTCACCCCCCGTATTCTCCAGATTTGGCCCCATGTTATTTCTTTTGTTTCCCAACCTAAAAAAATGGCTCGGTGGCAAGCGATTTGGATCAAATGACGAAGTCATTGCCGCCACAGAGGCCTATTTTAATGACTTTCCAAAATCATACTTTTTGGATGGTTTATTGAAGCTTGAGTATAGGTGGAACAAATGTATAGAGTTAAAAGGTGACTACGTAGAAAAATAAATGCATATATAAAAAAAAAAAAAAAAAAATTCCATAGACGGGTACTTATCAAACAGCCCTCGTACATGATCCACGTGGTGTTTCCAATTTAGGTTATTGTCAATATTAAAGCCCAAGAATGTTAACCATGTCATCTAAGTTCAAGGCCATGAATATCTACAAAAATATACGTTATTAACCCCATTCTATCCTCCTCAATTGATTTTATTTGGATACCCTCGCTTGCTTGGTTTAGCTAATAACAGTTTAAAAATTACCTTGACTTAACGTTTTACCCTGTTATTCGTAAACCTATATTAACTAAAATGCCGTTAAAGTTCGTTTGTCCCTTTTTGTCACATTGACATTTCCGCTAGTAAGAAGAAGACAAAACCTATTTTAGCTAATAGAGGCTTAAATTGAGTTTATGAATAAGGGCATTAGTTAATAAATATAAAACAAAAGAAGATCGAACGTTGATATTAGGCATAAAGTGTTTTTAGGTCCTGCCAGTACTCCACCTTAAAGTATAACCAAGTCCCTCGTGGGAAGCATTTTTAAAGCTAGCCTGCTAGACCCTTTTATCAAATTAGTAATTGATTGCATTTTGTGACTACATACTTACGGGACACGGTATACATAATTTTGACAAGGTTAAGTGGTCTCTTCCACTTAACATTCTTCTCTTCCCTTAAAGGCATAAATATAAAAATAGTCTTTTATCTACACACATATCATAAGTCCTCTACAATGCGTTCAGAAACCGTAGAAAATGACCGGCATTGTTGTACGCCGTCGCCTTCTCGCCGACAGCGCCAGCCCCAGCCCCAGCACCACCACCACCACCACCACCTCCAGTAAAGTAATAGTCATTACGACATCGAATTAGATATCGTAATGACTTTTCGATATCGAATTCGATGTATCAAATTTGAAAACCAATGTAATTTACAATCATAGTGAAATAAAACGGATCACTCACGTATATAAGTCGAGTTCAGTCCGACATGTATAAATAACAATGTGATATACTTTTTTTTACAATAAAAAAAAACAGTTTACGAAACGTCCGCTCGGTATGTTTGTCTATGATTTAAAAAAAACAGTTAAATTCATGACAGGTATTGGTATGATATATGCCTTCGGCTTCTGAACCCATCTTAGAGTACTTATAATATGTGTGTAGATAAAGTAATGTATGCAACTCCACATAATTAGGCCTTAAAACACTCGTGTGATCCTATTATGAAACTCAGCTTCGCCTCGTTTCATAATAACACACTCGTGTTTTAAGGACCCTCATTATGTAGCAGTTTCATAAACTACTATTAAATCGTACTATCACAGTCAAACACCGGACTTCAACAAAAATAAGCACTTCAAAGCTAAATATCGGAAATTAATCGTCCAGCACAACTAATGTTTTTGAAAGACCTATTTAACGATACCCCACACTATAGGGTGGGCGAGAAATAAAAAAATCATCCCCACTTTACGTGTAGGGGAGGTACCCAAAAAAAAAATTTTTTTCCAAGTTTTATCCCAGAACTTTTTTGGTCTAATTAATATGTATATCTAGACAGACAGACATGACGAAACTGTAAGGGTTCCTTTTTACCATTTTGGCTTCGGAACTCTATAAACACTCACCTGCGGTTCGTGTTTTTAAACTAAGTTCTCGCTCCAGCAATTGCTCACTTCCTATGCCTGGGCATTAATCTACTAAACATTTGAAAAAAGGATTGTTGCTCTGTATACAAAGTGTTATGTGAATGAGTTTATTCTATGGCAAAACTTTACACTGAACTCAAGGAAAACTTACCCGATGTGTCAATTACAGCGTCAGTGTCAATTACAGTGTCAATTCCTTTATAGATCTTTTTGCAATAATCTAAACAAATTAAATTAATTAGATTTAATCATCGCCATATCATCATCTTTTTATTTACAATCTTTTTATAACCTATAAAACTATTATTTTACCTTTACCGACTGTACAAACTGCTTCAGTCACAACTTTCAAATTGAAAATAAAAAAATGTTTCAGTTTCAACTATTTCTTTACAAATATTTTCTAATTTTATTCTGAAAAAGTAATGTATACAACGTTACATAACTGGTCATGTTACAGTTGCATAAAATGCTATTTCCACACTCGCGTGGAAAAATACATCCTTATAACTTTTCCGCACAAATGCGGATTCGTGCTAAAAACGCCAACTTTCTATGAATATGTTGACCCACATCAAGGCTATGCTACTCTTTTTTGAAAAGTGTATAAAATTGTTAATTATTGTTCTTTTAGTCTGTAAAAAAATATTTTATTTTTGTGGGACTTAAAAAACTATAAAAACTTAAGTTTAAAATGTAATTCTCATGAACACACGAAAACGCTGCCGGCCATAATTTTCTATAGATTATCTGTGTGTGTAGTGTCCTAGTGTCCGTGTCGTGACGTCACATCCAAAAAAGAAAATAAATTGACGTCACATTGTTTACTAGTTAACAAAGTGAGAATAAAAAAATAATGTGTTTGTGTTAAAAACCATTATTTGTAATAGTTTGCACAAAAAATACGGTAATAAAATATATCAATAATGTATCGTGCTAGAACGCAAAAAATACTTCAATTTAAGACTTTAGGAAAGTTACTGATTTAGAGTAACCAATGAAATAAATCTATGCAACACCTGGCTAAAACTTGCTAAAAGGAATCCTTCGGCTTTATCAGCTAAAACCTAAAACTGTATAATAAATCCTTCGATAATGACTGCTCATCAAGGCTATGCTTTAATTGTCCCGTGTGCAGTATTTTGAGTGTAACATAAATTTTATGAACCACAAACCTCAATAGAGCCGACTTTTGTATTTAATCCTCTTCTTAACGAATGTTGTCACATCGCCCGTAAGTAATAAATGCACTATTTTTAATTTACACCAATTTGCAATCCATTCAATTATTTCCAATTACAGTAATGTAGGTATAATAAATAATAAAAACAAATTAAATCAGACCATCTGAAAACCAAAATCGATTAGGCTCTGCCCGCCCAAGATCGAAGCTTTCTTTTTCGGCCAGCGGTGTGGGCAATAGGCCTAGTGTCTTTCAGCCACCAACAGCCAAAAAGTTCAAGTAGACTTCAAAAAAATTACATGTATCATTGAAAATACGTGCACAAAAACTCAAATGTATTTTTGCGAAGATCACTTCGATGCGAGTAGTTACTGACTTAGTAACTTATTAATTTTTCAGTTTTATTCTTTTAAATCTGGGTTCAATGCATTAATTTACCAACCATCAATTAGTCGATTCTTGGCAGACTTGCGCTTTCTGCTTTGCTAAATCATTCGTTCATCATGTTAATGAATTTTCATGACTGTGACAGGACTTTAATTTACAAAAAAGAAACAAAAAAAAAACTAATAGACATGGCTGTATGGACCTTGGTTCCTTTACCTATGCTATGAATTATTAAGTAAAATGATTTCCGTATTTTACCAACAAGGAACTTACACTGGAATTTGGCGGGAAACCGATGAGAGTGGATCGTGTCGTTAATTGAATTTTAGTTTCTGTGCTTGATGTTGTTTGGTGGATAACAAAGATAGTGTATTATACAACAAATTGACGTGAAAGTGCCCAGCAAATGAAGAATTCAAGTGAAAACGCGTATTCCCTCTGTTTGTGACCCCCAAATATCCGCCGGCTGCTGCTCGCCGTAGCTCGCCGTAAAGTACACTATCGCTTTACGGAAGGCATGAGCAGTTGACAGGACGTGACTAGGACAGACTGACACAACTCTGACGATGACAGGACTTTAATATACAGAAATTTACAAAACACATCAGACGTGGCTGTATGGACTCAGTTCCTTTGCCTATCCCTTATGGGATGAATTAAATATAAAAAAAAGGAACTTACACTTCTTTTTGTTTACCAATTCTATGACGTCACGATGACTTCACGATCATAGCTCGGAAGAAATCAGAAGTTTCGGAACAAGCTCGGAACGGCTCGGAACAGTCGGAACGTTTTTGAGGTTTCAAATTACAGGTTAAAAAATGCATTTTTAAATTATGTTTCCACGACAATTTTCTACTTTTATGTTTTAAAATCGATGTGTTTAAGTTCGCTAGGCTTAATACTATATGAAATACATATTTTTTTTATTATTTGTGATATGAGTCCACTAGCCTATTTTGCTACAAGGAAATAACGATTTTGTGAAATTGATCTAACAAATCTGTGATGACCTTTAATTGGTATGTTTGTGATGAATTAATTAGGTAACTGTATTCTGTTGTGCTGTGCTGCAGCGTACGAACCTAGACGTGAACTTGGCTGTGAACAACCTGTTGTCCCGGGACGACGAGGAGGGCGAGGAGCCGGAGAGCGGCGAGGGCGGCGACGGGTACGTGCCCGAGGACCTCATCTCGCTGCTGGACGGCGGCTTCCACGCGGCGCAGCAGGATAACTCCGTCATCATTGACGCCGACGCCATGTTCTCCGAGGACATCTTCGGGTACGCGGCCATCAGAAGGTACACCCGCCACGCTCTGCTCTCCTCTCTCCCCGCCTGACCTGCTTCTACTAGTCGTTAGTTGCCGACATCTGCCGCACGATCCGATCTAATGGCACGCTCTCATGCTTACGCCGTTCTTTTGTTCATTCATTGGGTGACGCTGTTTTATTTTGTATTTATTTTGCACTTTCACTTTTATTTTCTTAGATGCTTTAGTGGCTTTGTCGTAAAAGGACATGCTAAATAATGATGATTACGCAGTCGCAGCGGCGGTAATAACAGCGGACGCGGTGGTGCCAACCGCGAGAGCAGCACCTCGGGGCAGGAACGCCCCTCAGAGTTCAGTCGATGGCGCGATCGCCAGTACTTCGGCCCTCGCAGGTGGCTCGAGTCTGCTCTGCGTGATACATCGTGGGATAAGGACAACAGTAAGTTTTAATGGGAATAATGAGTACCTAGCTCTTTAACTTGATGTGACTCTCTTGGGGTTGCTGGTTCTCATGGGTGGTGGTAACTTTAAGTTAACTTACCAACCTGGGTTAGGGAGAGTCGGCCTTATAATTTAATTTGTCGATTAGTCTCAGCGTTCGAGGCTACAGGCATATAAATCAGTCAGTAGCTGACTGATATTTGGCCATTTATGAAGAATTATAAAGTTTTCATTCAAACTAAAAAACAATTATTTTGCTCACCCGCGACCACTAATGACAAATAGTTATATCTGTGCGGCAAATGTATGTTTCCATGCAACACCTCCGCCTCCACTGCTACACGAATCAACACATGCCACACAGACCCAACTATCACCACCACCACTATACTAAATACTGACGCGTTTCGGCACTCTCCACGAGGCCATTTACGAAGCACAACAACAACCGCTCAACATGCCGGAGGTGTTGCATGGAAACATACATTTGCCGCACAGATATAACTATTTGTCATTAGTGGTCGCGGGTGAGCAAAGTAATTGTTTTTTAGTTCATAAATATGGACCTCCGCAAAGTAACGCCTGATTCAATGAATTATTTTTCATTCAAAGTTTTTTTGTTTTAGCTGAGAGCAAGAAGAAAGATTCGGCTATGGCCGCGTCTCCGCTTTGGGTGTCCGAGGAACTCGAGTATTGGGATAGCAATATTCGATTTACTCACATCGCCGCTACTTACAGCGAGCTCATCGCCATCTCTACCCAGGGGCAGCTCCACCAGTGGCGCTGGGCTGACGCTCATCCCTATCAACGCACTGATGTAAGAACAAAATTTTAATTTACAGGTCGGCGCTAATCAGTGGCACGAAATGGTTATGAATGTTATTTAATAATTATTATAATTTTAGCTCTCTCTCATTTTGAGGTCGAGTTGATTCCTACATTACGTTAATTTGAAAATTTCATAGGCAATAATTAAGTGGTCAGTTGAACTGAATCTAAAAGTGTAGGGATATGATTCAAAATGACGTTTAAATCTGCCATTTTTACTCGAATCGGAAATGATATCTCTCTTCAGTCTCTATTGTAAAATTATTTTAAGCACAGCGAATTAATGCAGAGGTTGATTACTTCGGTTCACTGAAAATATCATTATTTCATTATGTATGAGAATGAGTCTTGATTATGTACATACCATTATTGAATAAGTATTCTTAAATACATATTTAATTATCTAGTGCTCTGGTAGGAATTATATTTTATGGTAAATTAGTATTTATTTACTGCACACTATAAGTCAATTTCTTTAATCCTTCTGGTGAAAAAATAGAAAGACACTGTAAAGAAAAGACACAGAATTCATGAATTCGTACATTACCACGTTGATTTCGTTTGCCGATGGATCAACTCCAAAGCGCAATAAAAAAATTAGTGTGCAGAAAATACTACTGTCTAATAATAATCAAGATTTTTCACTGTTATTCTAATGTAATTATAGTAGGAAAAATTCGAGGACGACGTAATCATGAATCTTTTGAATTGGAATTAATATCAGAACAATCGACCTCCTCAAAAGTGTATTAACAAAGTGAGTAGAAACTTGTGCAGTCTAGAAAGCAAAGAGCATTTTTTTACTTAGACAAATCAAAGGCGATGCTATTTTAATGCTTTTAATGCCTGGCGAACAAAAATTCGGCTGCCATGCTATTTATTACTTATAATATCCTAACTAATATTATAAATGCGAAAGTAACTCTGTCTCTGTCTGTCTGTTTGTTACCTCTTCATGGAAAAACCGCTGCACCAATCTAAATGAAATTTGATAATAATGTTGAGAATATATGGAAAAATTATTTATACATGTATGTATGTATAAATAATTTTCACCGTGTAAACCTTCCCTAAAACTCCACAAATATTTCAAGATCAAAATTAGCCAAATTTAAAAAAAAAGTCGAGTATTGGTGTGATAATGAAAGTGGGATCAAAAGATAAACTTTTGATTGTATGTACCTGCGTATGTGTAATCTGTGCATAATAAAATTTAAAAAAAAGTTACTACTAAAAGTCCTGGCTGATTTGCATAAAAAAATTAACATGCATCAATCTGGGTTATACAGTTAACCAATGATATTATAAGTAAAGATACGTCACATGCTCACAAAACAATCGAAAAACATGTTCCGAACATTTTGATATTTGCGCGCAAGTTTGGAACATATTCAAGAGCGACTGAGGCCAAAGAGGCTACAATTGTAGTCTATTCTGCGCTTCATTTTCGGCGTGCTGATGACATATCTACCTCTTTTTAGGGTTCCGCATCTTAAAAGGAAAAACGGAGCCCTTATGGGATCACTTTGTTGTCCCTCTGTCTGTCTGTCTGTCAAAACCCTTTTTCTCGGAACGCGTGGAGGTAGCAGGCTGAAATTAATATCGAATATTCAAGCCTGCAGTCCATTGAAGCTATGAAAAAATCAAACTTTTAAGTCAATGCAATGAAAAGATACAGTCATTAAAAAGGTTGTTTCCATACAAATTGCCGTACTGTGAAAACCTAAAGGGTACTTCCAGTTGGCCTAGAAACTTGAAATTTGGTATTAAGGTAGCTCTTATAGCACAAACATTCAGAAGATTCTCAAAATCTTAATTGTTTTATGATCCCACACTGCGTATATTTTGCTTAGTAACAGGGCTCTGCTAACACTGGACAACTTGAAACACTCGGGGAAAAGCAGGGGAATCTTTGTACCGGCCCGGTTGTCCGGTTTTTAGGGTTCCGTACCTCAAAAGGAAAAAACGGAACCCTTATAGGATCACTTTGTTGTCTGTCTGTCAAGACCCTTTTTCTCTGGAACGCGTGGAGGTGGCATGCTGAAATTAATATCAAATACTCAAGCCTGCAGTCCCTTGAAGCTGTGAAAAAATCAACCTTCTAAGTCAACGCAATCAAAAGACACAGTGAAAAAACTATTTCCATACAAATTGCCGAAATCCAGAAACTGAAGGGTACTTCCAGTGGTCTTAGAAACTTGAGATTTGGTATGAAAGTAGCTCTCATAGCACAACCACTCAAAAAAGTCTCAAAATCTTAATTTTTTATGTCTCCACACTGCGTACGTTTTGCTTAGGAGCAGGGGTCTGCTAACACTGAACTTATTAAAACACTGGGGAAAAGCGTTAGTCTTTCTACGGAACCCTCGTGCGCGAGTCCGACTTGCACTTGGCCGGGTTTTTTAATCTATACCTATAAAACAGTACCGTAACTGACTGACTGACTGACTCACTGACAGACAACGCACAGCCTAAACCACTGGACCTAGAGACTTGAAATTTGGCAAACGTATACCTTGAGTATCCTAGAGGTGCATTAAGAAGGGATTTTTCGAAATTCCCACGGGATAGGGAACTAGCCCATTTTGAGATATTTCACGGGGGCAAAGCCGCGGTGTATAAGCTAGTATGTAATATTATTGCAGTTAACACGCTAACTTATCTTAAGTCAGAAAATACAATACGCCAAATTAACTCACAGTTAGTTGGTTAAGTGTGTAACCCAGGTTCATGCTAGTGTGCTAAGAGCTATGTTAAAGCTATGCCAAAAACTAACTGTTGTTGGCATAGTGACCCGATTATATTTAGCGGCAAAAAATATAACCCTCATAAGTATATAAGTAGTAGGTATTAGGTAGTTTTGTAATTAGACTAGACCAAATTTTGTGCAGACGAGCATATTAATGGCGTCGAGTGTCCCCCTCTACCACAGAAATTTAGTGTAGTAGCATATAGTGAATTCAAAAGAAAAAATATTAGAGATAAGCAGGCTTTACAGGTTTGGGAGTAATAGTTGACCAACTTATTATGTTTTTCTATGTCAGTAACCGATATAAAATGACCCCACACTGCTTACAATTTGCTTACGAGTAAGGCTCTGCTAACCCTGGTTATAAATTAGGTATGCAAGGATTTTTTTAGTAATGGCTACGGAATCCTACCCAGTGCGTGTCCGACACGCTCTTGACCGGTTTAAAATAAAAAAAAATTTTAGACTATAGTCGTATTGTAATTTGTAGACATTTTTCTACTGTGATAGTAGGCTTTATTTTAATTTCAACTTAATTAGACGAAGACGTTTTAATACTTATACTTAGACTAATATTTTTATTGGAAATCGTAATTTTAATACCTCGTCGTTTTTCTTTTAAGTCCACAGTCGCATAAATCTTTGTCAATTGTTTTTTTTTTACCCTTGGAAACCCACTGTCATTTAATATACTTCAAATTTGAATTTTATTACTGACGTAACAAAGCTACATATAGTTATATATTTTGACGGACGACATAAGTCGTTCATGGGTTCTAAAGAGCTGAACGATTTATTTGTATAAGTATGATGGACTGTCTTGTTTTGAAGGTATCTGGGTCGGGCTGCGCGTTCCACCCACGCTCCAACTGGCTTGGGCTCGCGGCTGGGGAGCGCATTGTCAACATCGGCGCGGCCGGCATCCGCGTCTCCGTGCTCACTGACACTGGGAGGATTGCCACCTTCCTTGATGAATCTATCGGTATACAAAATTTGCTAGAGTTTTGGTTAAGTACATGTTTTTGAGACTTTAAACTGCATCTTTAGTTGTGTCTTTAACTGGAGTTACTCAATCTCATGTTTATTTCAGCGCATGCTTTAGGCGCATCTCGCTTAGAGCATCCTCTACAGACCTTCTCGGAATTTGGCTCCGACAGGGCTATATCACTTCACGTCTGTTCACTGTACACTGTTGCTAGATTGGAATCTGGAGCGCTCTATTGGTGGTGAGTTTTTTTTTACCTGCATTCATGAGCAAATTTAGAGGAACGGAAAAAAAGACAATGTATTAAACTAACGCAAGTGCAGTGATATGTACACGCGTAACAGCTATATGAGCTGCTAGTGCATTATTTAAAATAATAATAAATCATGTTAGACATATAGACAGACATGACGAAACTATCGGGCTTCCATGTTTGCCATCCACTAAAAACGAGCAGGAACAACTAACAAACGCTATAAAACTAAACAAAATTCATGTAAATTAATTAATAATAACAGTCTACGGATTTTTTTAATTTTATCTATGTAAATTTTTATTGATATCATAAAAAGCAAAAAACCGTGTTCAATATTTTTTTTTCGATGATCTATACGACGGACTAGTTACAAATATTACTTTTTTACCCAGAGTACACATTCCTATTGCTATATAGAGATTCCTTACGTTAGTATAATATCCCACGCGGGCGGAGCCGCGGGCGCTCTCTTGTTTTCTTTATATCTGTCATGTCATGATAACAAATTGGTCAAAGGTTGCGGCCATACAGCCAATACTAGACAGTCATTAGCTGTCAAAAGTTGTCAACCTGTGCTCTTGAGCTTTCTCATAAAAATGTAGTGTTAAAATATGCACTCCTATCAATCAGTGTCATAAAAGTGATCTATACCTTTTGACTTACGTATGATAGTGTTATCTCCAAGAAAGTTTCTAAATATGGGCAGAACCAACAGCCTTAAATACGCGAGTAGCACATCATATTACTGGTAGAGTACCCACTAACTTTTTACTTAACAAGTGTTGCCAGTATGGAAAAATAAATTTATCTCAAAATGACACCATGGGAATGGGTGACCAAGTTCCAGTGATGCAGTGGTGGAATAGTACATTATTGCCGAGGTCCGGAAAGTAGGGAATTGTATGACGAGGTGGTTTGCAAGCCGAGCATCGCGAGGCTTGCAAAAATACCAGCCAGGCAATTTACGTTTCCGTCGAAGAATATATAGTGCTTTTCTCAAATAATGTGAGGAAATAAAAAAACTTCATAAATCACGAAGTACGTTATCAAGCACTAAATAAGTGTTCAATTACTTAATGTAAAATGTGATTAAAAATAATGCCAAATTCCAGCAAAATTACACGAAATCAACCCATGACCATTTTTAGTGACAAAAATGACTACCTGTCATCCGCCATCTTGGATTCAAAAAATAATTTCAAATTTGAGCTCACCGCAGCCAAATTGCGTGAAATTGACACCCATGACCATTTTAAGTGAAAAAAATGTCAAACTGTCATCCGCCATCTTGGATCCTAAATAATGTCAAATTTGAGCTCACCGCAGCCAAATTACGTGAAATTGACACCCATGACCATTTTTAGAGACAAAAATGACTAACTGTCATCCGCCATCTTGGATCCAAAAAATAATGTCAAATTCGAGCTCACCGTTGCAAAATTACACGAAATCGACACCCCTGTGATCATTTTATTGAAAAAATTACAAACTGTCATTCGCAAACTTACACACGCACTGCTGTATATCGGGCTGACTTGGCTGTATGCGATTATCCAAAGTCCCTTTCATTTCACATGATCACAACTTTTAAAAAGTTAATGCAGCGGGGAAAAAATTGAATTTCATACATTGATTTCTCTCCTAGGAGAAAAATGAATGTATCGAAATCCATTCCCATTCACCTAGGTAGGGCGGCTTCTTCGTCTTAAATTTTGAATGAAAAAATTGGGTGCTTCCCGGGTTCTATTTTCAAATGGAAAGCGAGAATTTCCGAGCATGTTTGAGAAAAATACTATTGGAGACCAAACAGCAGCGCAACCAAGTTCAAGTCGATGGCAAGATAATAGGAGTGAAAATAACAAGTCAATGATTCAAATTGCCTGATCGAAGGACATCTCAAGCTGTTTAAAAAGCCCAACTTTTCTGAAGTCGTGCTATCTGAAAACCCAAATTCAAATCTTCATAGGGGATAACAATTGTCATGAAAAAAAGTCTGTACATTTTGCAACTTTTTTATTGCTATGTGCAGTTTTGTATTTTCACCCCTTGACGTGTTATCGTAGGTTTATATATGTAAGACTATGTAAACTAAGGTCAATATAATCAATGCTTGCACTGTTCGCAGGGGCGTGCTGCCGCTGGGGCAGCGTGCGCGTCTGTGGGAGAAGCACCGCGCGCGCTCGCGCAAGCAGCGCGGCCACGCGTCCGCGGCGCCGCAGGACCTGCAGGCTGGCCAGAGCGTCACCATGAAGAACGCCCCCATGTACCAGCCCGGGGCTGTCGGTCAGTTCATTATATTTGTCTAGTTGTTGTAAGTCTTTGTTCAATCACTTGCACATTAAAGGATCTACCACACCTTACATTAATATGCAGTGACTCGTCTAATTTTGTCGCCGACCAGTGTGATTATATCCATAAACGTAATTCCATAATTCGTTTTAACGGTGCGTAATAGTCAGTCAACGCATATAAAACATGGAAGCAGTCTTTCCATACAACATATCGTTCACTAGCAGAGCCAAAACTCGCACAAAGATGAAGTACACACACAGCAGCAAAGTAACCATACACTAAACTATCCATGCGTTAAAAAATTACGTTAATACGTTCCAATCTAGGTTGCTATTAGGATGTGCTTTGCTAGTTACGCCATTTTATAAATACTCAAAGATTTCACCAGAAGGCCAGTAGCGTTTGTCAGCGTCCGGCAATGCGCACTGGCCCAATGTGATTGGTTCTCGACATGACAGATTACGGCCATTATTGGTTCGCGCGTCTGCTGCGATGTCAACGTTTGTCAGATGTGGTCAGATGCGTGGACAACGTTATGTATGAAGGGACCAGTCATAAAAAAATATTCTTGCACTATCTTTATAATTATAATATATTATATTTAGCAAATTTAGAGCATTGTAAGATTTTACTTTTACTTTTTTAAATCCAATAAAACCATGTATTGCTATTATAATTTGTTTATTTGTCGTCCTTCTAATATTGCATTACAAGTTTTTATCACCCTGAAAAATCCTTAAGCTTCTATATAACGTTTCCCTCCAAAAAACCGTGCCGGCTTCCTTCTATCTCGCTCCTCTTCGTTTTCCCGCCACAGTCTCCCTCTCTGCCTCCCTCTCTCTTTCTGCATTCAAATATGGCGGGCAGTACGAAGCGAAGACAACACATCGCATTTATTTATTAATAATAAATGAGTACTTACATTAAATTGAATATAAACTGTTATACAATTATCCTATTAATTTTAAGAAAGCTAACAGTGTACATTTTGAATATGGTTAAATATGATAACATAGGAAGTCAACCCTCGCCTCAGGCCCACAACGCTATAAAACAAGGCTGGCAATAGATTTTCTAGCTGAGCCAATTTTTTTAAGTCCACTACTTTTTGGAGGTTGAAACAGTGTGGCCGACCATCGCCGCGTCGCGCTGTTGGCTGGCTGGCTAATAAACGCGTTGGCGGGCAAATTCAAATGCCTTGGCGGGCATTTGAATTACTTAGTTTCCTGCGAGCCTGGGTTTGGACAACGTTCCGAATTTCCACTCGCTTTCGCCTGAAATCCAAATCTGTATCTTAATAAATATATAGTCCAACAGGCAATTAATAATTAGTAAAATGAGCTGCTACATTATGCATAATGACATCCCTGTGGTAAGCAAGAAGATTTTTGAATTTTTAAGTAATGGTATACTTACATGTGAAAAGTGATTCCACTACCCTTGGGTGCCTTGGGACAGTGATCCGTGTGATTTTTGCACAACTTCACCACACATGAAGGCATTTTAAAACATAAATCTTATTTTTGATGATTAAAATAAACTGTCAAAACAGCGTCCGCCATTGCGGACTCGCGCAACCTGCGCAATCGGCGCGCCGGTACAGTTTGCAAGCCCCAGCCACCGCGGTATAGTTTTCGTGGGGTCATTTTAAAGTGACAGGAATGCTTCCATGTCTTATATGCGTTCACTGGTAATAGTAGTTTATGCAACTGCTACATAATGAGGTTCCTTAAAACACGAGTGTGTTTTTATGAAACTAGGCGAAGCTGAGTTTCATAATAGGATCACACGAGTGTTTTAAGGCCTAATTATGTGGTGTTGCATACATTAATTTATCTACACACATATTATGAGTACTCTAAGATGGGCTCAGAAGCCGAAGGCATATCATACCCATACCTGTCACGAATTTGACTGTTTTTTTTTAATCTTAGACAAACATACCGAGCTGACGTTTCGTAGCCTGTTTTTTTTATTGTAAATTATCACATTATTATTTATACATGTCGGACTGAACTCGACTTATATACGTGAGTGATCCGTTTTATTTCACTATGATTGTAAATTACGTTGGTTTTCAAATTTGAAACTCTTAACGACATCAAATTCGATATCGAAAAGTCATTACGACATCGAAATTACTTTACTGCTGGTGGTGGCTGGTGGGGGCTGGCGGCGAACAGTCGACGGCATGCTGAAATACTGGTCATTTTCAACGGTTTCTGAACGCATTATAGAGGACTTATGATATGTGTGTAGATAAAAGTGTTATAAGCTTCGATGTGATCGATCAGATTGCTTGACTTTTGTATCAAATCGTATATTCAACCTCACTTTTTACGTTTAGGATTTAACATGTCGACGGGAGTGCCGAAAGTAGGTGTTCTACAGAATGCAGCTTGGAATTTGTCTGATACTTGTCGGTTCAAGTTGCTGCCGCCGCCGCAACCGGATCGGTCGCTTTCCGACAAAGACAAGAGAGATCTACAGGTACGTCTTTCTAAGCATCGAGTACTATACCACTGACACGTCATATCGAAGACCGTACGAATAATGGGCTTTGTAATCGATTTTTTTCCTCTTATCGAAGATAGAGCATGGAACCCTAAATTCCAAAATGATTGTATACACAGAACCAGTCGCCGCTGACAGTGTCGTCAGTGAAAGCATCATCATCTAGCAGTTCCAGTAAAGACACAGGCAAGGACAGTAACAAGGATATGGCGGACCGACTTGACATGCCGCCACCGCCCAGTCCCGCCTCGTCCACTTGCAGTGATACTAGCACCTCCCACAGTAAGTAATAGTTCTACAAAACATAATTGCTTCAGACTAATAAAGAAATAATAATCAGTTCTTTTATTAGACGCTAAAGTAGCATACTCAACTCAACCTGTCTTACGTAATAATGCTTATTACAGAACGAGCTAAACGCGTGACCGTTCGTGGAGAAGAAGGTTCATCGAATGATGGCTCCAAACGCGACGAGGAGGAGTGGCCGCTAAAGGAAGTCGTTTTCCTTGAGGATGTCAAAAGTGTGCCACTTGGACGCGTCCTAAAAGTTGACGGCGCCTATGCTGCTGTTCGTTTCCCAACTATAGGCAAAGATGGCAAGGTAATTTAACTCTTCGTTTAGCTTGCGCATTCCTATTGTTGTTCTGTCGTTTGCTAATTTTGGACAACTAATATAAACATTGACTATGTATAGGAGGTCGTTCCATCGACGCCTGAAGATTGGACAGCTTTACTACAAGACTGTCGTTTGGTTCGCAAAGATGACTTAGTGGCAGCGAAATGGGGATCGGGTGGCACAGTTGGCCCCCGCGGCCCGGATTGCTTGCAGCGGTCTCCGAGAAAGATTGCACTACCTGCTGACGTACAAGTTATTTCAATTGCCGTAAGTATTCCTCCTTCTACCAAATGGCATATTAAAAAAAGGCCCATTTACACGACTGTTCAAAGAAAAAGAGTGTATTGTTTAAGGTTTTATTTTGATTGTAAGAATTATTTGGAGATTGTTATTTTGTGTGTCAGGTGGACGGGCGTGGAGTGCACGCAGTGGTGCGGCGGCCGGGCGGCGCGCTAGCGTACGCCGTGTACGCGGTGGGCGCCGCCCGCGCGCTCACCGACAGCGCCTTCCCCACCGACCACCAGGCGCTGCTCGGACACTCCAACGGGCAGGCCATACAGCTCGCCACTGCCGCAGAAGTACGTTTACGTAATAAAAACACCAACTTTCCAAAATATACGAGCTGTTATGACATGCTTTCAATTTTGACAGCTAATAAGTTACAGTTCGTTCTATTTTTAATATTCATATAGTTTTTGTATATTAATACCGTTATAGCTATGAATAAAAGAATTTGAGGCCGTCAGAAGAGAAGTAGCCTAACCCCAAATAGCAGTGGCGTTCGTAGAGTTTTTAATCTGGGTAGGCAGACAATTTCTAGTAGATCTATTTTCAGTATTGAATACCTAATGAATGCCCCTAGTTTAAAAAAAGAATAAAAAACAAAAAGAAATTAAAAAAGTGTCTTGTACCCGGATTCGATCCTGGGTAATTTGCGTCATAGACCTACTGAGTCAAGCTAGACAAACTGCTATTAATTTTTTTGCCGAAATTAGTGAACGCTTTCAGCAATCGAGAGCTGTGCCTCGTTGTCGCGATTGAAAGTAATTATACTGTAAGTGAGTGTGTTCCCAAGTCATGCCGCATTAGACATGTGCTACGAGCACCCGACCCAGTCTAGTTGTCATTGATTTGTCACTGATATATATTTCCAAACACATTTGCTTTTTGTCAGTTTCGACCATAAACTAGAACCGAAACGGCTTGACATAATATAAATCACCGTCAATTTACATCGTTTAGTTTACCATTACCATAAAAAATGACAAAGTTGGTAATGATATTTTATCTTATCTTATCTTATTTTATACTAGGTGCTTGAAGATCTTAGTTCCTTTACAGGTCATTTGAAATTGCATTTCTTAGTGGCAAAATTAAAGTCACAGGCAAAAGCTAGTTACTGATATAAAAGCAAGCATAAAAAAATGCAAAACCTTTTATCGATATCGATAGAAAGCATTAAGTCCTTAACGCACGTCCCCTAGCGATCGGGTTCGGAATACTTAGGGATACTTCGGAGCGATCACAACTCCCCCCGCACCGCAGCTAGTTGACAGAATTGTTTTCTTTCAAATTCGCATGTATTGGGTCTCTATAGGGATAAGTGCTCGTAGGACAGGGGTGGCGAACCTTTACTGGTGAACGTGCCATACAAAGGTTACCCTTTACCTTTACCTTTTAATTACCCTTGCTCTTTCAGGTCAATCCGACCACTGAATTACTGAAAGTGGGCCAATATTCACTAGAAGTAGTAATATTTGAAGCACAGGCACAGTTATACTGTAAACGATTTAAAAAATGAAATTAGGTATCAATCAAGTTTAGTAGGTGCGCGTTGTTGACGTGCCCAAATTATTTTGTCCCGTGCCACCTCGGGCACGCGTGCCATTGGTTCGCCATCCCTGTCGTAGGACATGTGTGAGTAAAGTATAGCTGTGGTGCAGTGAGCGTATTCGTACGTAGTTCACAAATGAGCGCGATGTTATAAGAGTGTGTGTGCCCGGCAGGCATTCGGGCGTGCTGCCTTTTCGTAGAATGAAAGACGTCGCGCTCGTGCGTATTGTATGCGGATTTGTGATATTTTTTAAAGAAAATATTAATTAATAAATAATGCTCAAGTACCATTATATCTGAAGAAATATAATACATATAGTATAATGTCACTTATGTTAATTTAGAAGGCAAGCAGTGCTTTTTTTCTTCAATGGAATGCACGCCACTGCGGCAAAAGACATCATTACTTATGGGGTCAGTTAGTAAAGAACGTTGCGTTGGTGATGCAGGGTAGCGAGCCAGTGGTGATGATGCTGGACGGCAATGGTGCGTTGTATCCGATCGGGCGCGACTGCGTTGGCATGGTGCGCGAGCCGCCGCCGCTGAACCTGCCGCCGGCGCGCGCGCTCTCCGCGCATGCGTTGCCGCTTCACCCGCACGGCACGCACCATACTCACCACACAGCGCTCAAGTCGCAGGTAACGCAGAACGACTCTCTTGCGCATACTTGTGGACTGCGAACCATTCTTTTGTTGATGGGATAAAAAACGAATTCAATGTAATTTCGTATTACTTAGGTGGCGCTTATAATTTTGGTACCCGAGCCGCAGATAATGATGCCGCGTGTTTTACGCTGTGATCTTGATGGGATCCGTCAACTACTGCACCAGCTGGAATCAGATGTCAACAGTAAGTCATTGATTAAATAATATTTTTTACAATGCACTTACTCGGAAAGTGCACTTTGATAAATATAAATATTTGACGAAACTAAGTTAATAAGTAAATTAATAAGTACTAAGTTAATAAGTAAGATTTATTACAGTTAAAATATAGAACAGAAGTATATGAAACAGTTTTTTTTATTATAAGGCATTGACAGTAAACATAAAAGACAGGCCACGCACCTCTTTAGCGCTGACAAAATGCGGCCTTCAATCATTAGCTGTCATTAGACTGACATGTCTAACTTCAAAGGAATATACCAGCTAATTCATGTCCACAAAATAACAAGTAGTCACATGATAACTGACCTGCTAATTTACGGACACAAAATAACAGGTCATTCTTTATTGACCGAGCGAGCGAAGCTTCAACGTTTCAGATTGAACAGAAAATGCTTTCGTATGCGTGTCCAGCTGTTCTCTTCTACAGTGTGAAATTTTGTAAGCAGGCTCGATAATTATGTAGTTTTTGTCGATTAGTTTTTGGAAATATAAAATAAGCCAGTAGTGATAATTGTATAAGAGACGAGAAAGCTCACAGAGCGGTAAGTGGAATGGAAAGTGTTTCGTAACCGTTTCAAAGGTAAAAATATAAAATAATGAAAAAAATACAAAAAAATATATTTCAGTGTCGTCATTGGACAAATAATGTAGTCTAAATCAGATCTAAAAATTGGAAATACAGTAGAAATAAATGGAATAGTCAGTTTCTGTAACAGTTTTATTCAATTTACCAGGAATAACAAAGTTCAAAGCTACATAGTAAAAATATGTATGCTTACGAGGGGCGGCTGATAAGTAATCTCCTTGGTCAGAAATATATACAAAAATAATGCTGGCTGGTATGGATTTATATTTGTTTGTTATTCTATATTCAAAATGTATTACATTCATTTGTTTATTGCATCACGTTTATTTGTCTCCTACAATTGTTTCAAACATGTCGGTAGAAAAAGTGAAAATGGATAAAATCGAGCAGCGTGCGGTGATTAAGTTTTTGACTAAAGAAGGGAATACGCCTTCGGAGATCAGACAGCGTATGTTACGTGTGTTTGGCAGTTCGTGTTCTTCCGAATTTGTTATAAAGTTTTGGTGCTTTAAGTTAGGTCGTGAGAGCCTGGAAGATGATCCTCGTAGCGGAAGACCAGTTTCGGCCGTCACCGATGAATATGTAGACAGGGTGAAAAAATATATATTAGAGGACCGACGAGTGAAGCAGTGGGAGATAGCTAGAGATGTGGGCGTCAGTAAAGAGCGAGTCAATGAAATAATACATGAGCATTTGAACATGTCCAAGGTTAGTGCACGTTGGGTCCCCATAATGTTGACTGCATTTGACATGGAGGCATGTCAAATGTTGCGAAGAGTTTTTGGACATGAGTCGAGAGAAAGAGGAAGAAATAATTTCTAGAATTGTAACATGTGATGAGACTTGGATTTGACAACGGGACCCGGAAAGTAAGCAAGAGTCGTTACAGTGGAAATTTAAAGATGAGAAACCGCCTCGGAAATTCAAGGTCTGTCCATCGGCAGGTAAACTTATGGCTACAATCTTTTGTGACACAGAAGGGATTTTGCTCATAGATTATTTACCGAAGTAAACTACAATGAATGCTAATTATTACTCAAACTTACTATATCAACTAAGAGAGACAATAAAAGAAAAGAAAGACCTCAGGAGACGGAAGGTTTATGACCGATGACGAAATGAAGGATGCGGTTACTGACTTTTTTGACGACAAACCGAAAGATTTTTTTTAATGGTTTAAATTCAATATTTGAAAAATTTAATAATTGCATTTTACTAGCAGGGGACTATATAGAAAAATAAAAAAAAATTTAGCCATGACAGTCTTTTGTTTCATTGTTAGGTAGATTACTTGTCAGCCGCCCCTCTTATATCTATGAAAGTTCACCAGGAGTTTTTCTTTCCGAATTTGTACTAGTTTCTTTCAATCATAAGTTGCGAATGACAGATTGTAATATTTTTTAGTAAAATGATCACAGGGGTGTCGATAATTTTGCTACGGTGAGCTCGAATTTGACTTTTTTTTTGGATCCAAGGTGGCGGATGACAGGTTGTCATTTTTGACTAAGAAGTGTGCCTTGGCCCATGGGTGTCGATTTCGTGTAATTTGGCTGCGGTGAGCTCGAGTTTGACATTATTTTTTGGATCCAAGATGGCGGATGACAGTTGACATTTTTGTCACAAAAAATGGCCATGGTTGTTGATTTCTTGTAATTTTGCAACGGTTAGCTCGAATTTGACATTATTTTTATATACATACGTATATCTCGCCTCTTTCCCACGGGGGTAGGCAGTAACTATGGCTTGCCACTTGCTACGATCCTTACACACCTCTTTAGCCTCCTCCACATTCATACATCTCTTCATACACGCACGCCGGTTTCGAGTACTACCCACTTGACCTGACCGATATTGTCGGCGTAAGTTCTTCTAGGGCATCCTCTACCGGCGCCACCACTCACATTCGCTCCGTAAATACCTTTATCAGTCTTCTTTCATTCATCCTCTCCACAAGCCAAACCACCTTAACATGCCTTTTTCAATCTTAACAACCACATTTTCTTTTAAACCACAGCAATGTCTAATCACACTATTTTTTAATCTGTCACTCAGAGTTACACCGCACATACTACGGAAGGAACGCATTTCCAATTAATTAATTAATTATGCTTTCGTGCTTTTTCTGCCATGCCTAGCTTTCGCTTCCATACATAAGCGTAGTTACCAGTACTCCATTGTGTACAGCTAGTTTTGCCTTTTTCGACATGAACTGGATGGCCATAACAGAGCACCATTCACTTTATTTCCCGCATTCGCTCGTCTCTGAACATCATCGTCAATCATACCTTTTCTCGTGAACATGCTTTCCATATACACAAACTCATTCACCTGCTCTAGGCTCTTGCCCTCAATATATCACATTCAGAAATACTTTCGTCCGTCTCAATCACCATGGTTTTCGTCTTTCTTACGTTTATTTTCATTCCTTTCATCTTGAATGTCTCATGCATAACATTTACCATGTCTTGCAACTCATACGCCGACGGTGCAAGTAGAACTTGATCGTCGGCGTATAAGAGACTCTTAACAGGTAACTCATCCATCTTTAATCCACATGCAATCTCTTTCAAATCAAGCAGACAACTATCCATGTTTAGGTTGAAAAGCCATGGTGATGCTACGCATCCCTGCCTAACACCCCTAGAGATGTTAACATTTACCCTAATACAAGCACTGTAATTCTTCAGTAACATCCCTCACTCTTTCAATCAGTACCTTTGCATACAACTTACCGACGACGCTAAGCAGGCTTATGCCGCGGTAGCTTTGGCATTCCTGCTGTGACCCCTTTCCCTTATACAGCGGGACGATAACAGCTGTGCACCAGTCGCTTGGTACGCGACCGCTCGTCCAACACATAATGAAAAGGAGCTACAACAAATCTGCAACCACTCCACCACCAGCCCTCAGCATTTCGACGGTCACTCTATCATACCCAGCAGCCTTACCCACTTTCATCTTTTTCATTGCACTCACAATCTCGGCCATACTTATCTCGCTGTCACTCCCATTCAATTACGACTCTACTTCGAGATTCGGGTCTAACCAACTCTTGTACACATCTGACACACTATCTTCGAATTTGAACAAACTTTCAAAATAGACCTTCTAACCTTCCAATAGGTACCTGACTTTCCTCGCTGATCAAAGTTTCATTTTCTGTTCTGTTCACATTTAATCTTGAAGTCTCCGAGGCACCCCGAGCCAACCTAATTTGTTTCCAGAACAGTTTTACGTTGGCCCTGAAGTTATCAGAAAACTTCTTGTCATTCTTCTTTCTTACGATCTCTTATACTTCCTTTTTCACCTCAGTGTAACTTTTTGTCATTCGTTCTAAGTCTTCTTTTTTATGATAGTCCCATTCCGTCTTGCTTTGGCTCTCATCGCCAACAAATCAAGCCATGCCTCTTTCTTCGTACAGCTTTCTGTACCTCTCCATCCACCCAAGAGCTATCCATCGGTTTTGCGTTCTTTTTCCTTTTAGCAGAACCACAAACCTTGGTTGCAGCTTCAATCATCCCACTTTTCACAACCTCCCATACTTCTTCCAGTTCGCACTTATCAACTTTTCCAGCTAAAGTTTTCGTTCTCTTTATTAATTCTTTCTTGGGCGCCAACGCCGGAACAAACCATTTATCCGGCACATCGCCAAAAAGCGATCCGTTCCCACATTGACTCCACCGTACGAGGGCTGTTTGATAAGTACCCGTTTTCTAAATATTTTAATATCACTGGCCGCAAATAAGTATACCACCTTTTTAAGCCATTTTTCAGAGGCGGGAAAATTATAAAAAAAATGGCATTATTTTGTTTTTTTCTCATTTGACAACGATTCAGTGAAGGCGTGAACTTAAAATTGTTAAAATGGAGAAAGAACAGTATCGGTCTGTAATTAGATTCTTATTTTTGGAAGGAAAAACATGTGATGAAATAAAAATAAGAATGCAAGCGGTTTACCATGAATGTGCTCCTTCTATGACAATCGTCAGATATTGGTATAACGAGTTTAAGCGGGGAAGAACAACCGTCTTTGATGAGGATCGCCCAGGCCGGCCAGTTGAGGTGACTACAGACGATATGGTTAAGAAAATTTAAAATATCGTTTTAGCCGACCGCCGAATTAAACGTAGAGAAATCGTTGATGCTGTAAACGTTTCAATCGAGAGGGTACAACACATTAGAAGAAAAATTGGGTATGAAGAAAGTATCGGCGAGGTGGGTGCCGCGTTTACTCACGGAGGAGCAAAAACGGAACCGACTGACTACTTCGGAGCAGTGTTTGGCCGTGTTCAAACGTAACCTGAAGGAGTTTCTGCGTCGTTTCGTGACCGTGGACGAAACTTGGGTCCACCACTACACCCCGGAAATGAAAGAGCAGTCGAAGCAGTGGATTTTACCGGGTGAACCTGCTCCAGAGAAAGCAAAAACCGTCCCATCGGCTGGAAAGGTCATGGCGACCGTTTTTTGGGATTCGCAGGGTATTATACATATTGACTATTTAGAAAAGGGAAAAACAATAACAGGGCAGTACTTTGCCAATTTATTGGATGAATTTGACGCCGTGTTGAAGGACAAACGACCCCATTTAAAAAAGAAAAAAAGTACTGTTTCATCACGACAACGCCCCGGCTCATTCGTCCAGAGTTGTGACGGCTAAATTAGCACAGTTACGCTACGAACTATTGTCTCACCCCCCGTATTCTCCAGATTTGGCCCCATGCGATTTCTTTTTGTTTCCCAACCTAAAAAAATGGCTCGGTGGCAAGCGATTTGGATCAAGTGACGAAGTCATTGCCGCCACAGAGGCCTATTTTAATGACTTTCCAAAATCATACTTTTTGGATGGTTTATTGAAGCTTGAGTATAGGTGGAACAAATGTATAGAGTTAAAAGGTGACTACGTAGAAAAATAAATGCATATATACAAAAAAAAAAGTTTTTTTTTCCATAAACGGGTATTTATCAAACAGCCCTCGTATGTTCTTGTGTCTGTGACCCTTTTCCTTAAACTCTCATCCACTAACACCAAATCAATCATACTCCTGCTATTTTGCCTTTCCCGTGTATACATTTTTCTATTATTAAACATCGTACTCATCACAGAAACTTTATATTCCGGGTCTATAATGACTCCCATAAAATTTTTGATCCTGTTTTTGAAACCCATAACGTTTTAAATTATAATTTTTCTTCGTCGTATTATTAGAAGTCATAATATTAAACAACATAAATTTGAGTCACGATTTTCTTTAGTCATAATTATTGTTAGGACTAAATAAATTAAGTAATAACGTTCAATGTCACGGTAATAATGACACTTCGTAATATTAAAAGTAATAAAATGTTTTGTAATAATTATTGCAAGGTCTTGTTTCGCTGGTCATGAATATTGTTAGTCACAAGATTACTTCGTTATAACAGTCAATGGCATGGTAATATTACACTTCAAAATGATAAAGGTAATATACGAGGGGTGGCTGAAAAGTAATCTACCTAACAAAAAAACAAAAGACTGTCGTGGCTAATTTTTTATTATTTTTCTATATAGTCCTCTGCTAGTAAAATGCACTTATTAAAATTTTCAAATATTGAATTTAAACCATTAAAAAAAAATCTTTCGGTTTGTCGTCAAAAAAGTCAGTAACCGCAGCCTTCATTTCGTCATCGGTCATAAACCTTCGTCCCCTGAGGTCTTTCTTGATAAGTCTAAACAGAAAATAGTCACAGGGGGCTAAATCTGGACTATAAGGGGGGTGGTCAATGGTTTCGAAGCCATTGTCTTTAATTGCTAGCTTCGTTGTGCGGGCGGTATGCACTGGTGCGTTATCGTGCAAAATCAGAATTCCTTTGCTTAGTTTACCTCGCCGTTTTTCTTTTATTGTCTCTCTTAGTTGATATAGTAAGTTTGAGTAATAATCAGCATTCATTGTAGTTTACTTCGGTAAATAATCTATGAGCAAAATCCCTTCTGTGTCACAAAAGATTGTAGCCATAAGTTTACCTGCCGATGGACAGACCTTGAATTTCCGAGGCGGTTTCTCATCTTTAAATTTCCACTGTAACGACTCTTGCTTACTTTCCGGGTCCCGTTGTCAAATCCAAGTCTCATCACATGTTACAATTCTAGAAATTATTTCTTCCTCTTTCTCTCGACTCATGTCCAAAAACTCTTCGCAACATTTGACATGCCTCCATGTCAAATGCAGTCAACATTATGGGGACCCAACGTGCACTAACCTTGGACATGTTCAAATGCTCATGTATTATTTCATTGACTCGCTCTTTACTGACGCCCACATCTCTAGCTATCTCCCACTGCTTCACTCGTCGGTCCTCTAATATATTTTTTTTCACCCTGTCTACATATTCATCGGTGACGGCCGAAACTGGTCTTCCGCTACGAGGATCATCTTCCAGGCTCTCACGACCTAACTTAAAGCACCAAAACTTTATAACAAATTCGGAAGAACACGAACTGCCAAACACACGTAACATACGCTGTCTTATCTCCGAAGGCGTATTCCCTTCTTTAGTCAAAAACTTAATCACCGCATGCTGCTCGATTTTATCCATTTTCACTTTTTCTACCGACATGTTTGAAACAATTGTAGGAGACAAATAAACGTGATGCAATATACAAATGAATGTAATACATTTTGAAAATAGAATAACAAACGAATATAAATCCATACCAGCCAGCATTATTTTTGTATATATTTCTGACCAAGGAGATTACTTGTCAGCCGCCCCTTGTAATCATGTATCATAATTATTGCAAGGTACTTTTTCGCAGGTCCTTTTAATTGGTAGTCATAGGATTAGTTTATACTAACATTTAATAACAGTTCTAACCTAACCTAACCCACTTTCCTGGTAGAGACTCGCTTCTGTAGGGGTCGCAGTTCTAACCTAACCCACTTTCCTGGTGGTGATACATTTCTGTATGGGTCGCAGTTCTAACCTAACCTACTTTCCTGGTAGCGGTTCTTTTCTGTAGGTGTCGCAGTTCTTACCTAACTTAACCCACTTTCCTGGTAGCGATTCGTTTCTGTAGGGGCAGTTCTAACTTAACCTAACCCACTTTCCTGGTAGCGTTTCGTGTCTGGTTAACACGCAGTTCTAGTGTAACGTCAAATTGCATGTACTATCAAAAAATTAAAAAACGTAATTATATACCGACAAAATATGACTAACATCAATTAATACTTAAAAATATATGTCGTAAAATATTTCTGAATAATTATAAATATTCCTTTAGGTATAATAAATTTAAAGTACTTGGTGCACTTTAGGTAACGAGATAATATGGCTAACAATTATTACTACTTTAAGATATATGCCTTAAAATATTTCTGAATAACCATCGATATTCCGTTGGATATTATCGATATTAATATTATGACTTTTTTTAAATTATGATCAATAGCATTATGAATCATTGAAGTTAGAACTATTAAGCGATATGCTTTAAAATAAATATGACCATCGATATTTATGAGCATGAATAATATGTAAATCAATTTCTGACTAAAGATTCGGACCAGAAAGATTATGGGAGAAAAAGGGACCCCTTATATTCCAAGCATACGTCTAACAAACTTATTACATTTTCATTCACCCTTTCATCGCCAAAGGTGCCCAAAAACACCTTCATACCCACCTACCCACGCATTGAAATCCCCTAGCATTACAATCTTCACATTTCTCTCACACGTATTCACTATAACTTTCACACTCTCTCAGAACTTCACGCTCCGACGGTGGTTTTCCCCTATCGGGTGCATAAACACAAACCAAAAAGAGGCGCCTCGAACCAACCTTCAGTCTGACCCAAAGAGTTCTGGGACTTACGCACTCATACCCTTTCATATCCACCATCATTCGCTCAGAAAGGAGAATCTTAACACCCTGACAGCCCCGTACTGTGTCTAAGACACCGGACCAGATTGCTGTTAAAGACCCGTGCTGAGATATGCCCTTCCTTTTTCTTTTAGTCTCACTGATACAAAACGCATTTATTCGTCTTTCATTAATCATCTGACACACTTCATCTATTTTATTTTCCATCCCTCCCTGAACGTTCAACGTCGCAATACGGCATTCCGCAACTCGCTTTTCGCCCCGTAGAAACCGCTGGCGTGGTGTGTGGCGAGCATCACCACTGCCTCCGAGTTTTGAATTTATATGACTCATCTTGTTCCCACGATTAGCAAGGGAAACTATGTCCACCCCGGCAGAGCCCCGCATGCCGGGGTAAGGCAAAGTAGAGCCTGGAGGTGCCCAACTCCAGGCAACAAGCACGCTCACGACTAGACTCTCCCCAGCCACGCATCCATCGGCACGGCAGCCTTGGATTGGCGAAATACAGGAAAAGGTTTCTTACAACTAGGAATTAGAGAAGAACAAGGACATAAGGAAAGGACTGTATCACCACGGAAGGATATGGGATGTGGCAACACAGGCTCGAGGAAACCGGGGTCGCGTACCCGTACTGCTCATACTAAATATCGGCCAGATATCTTAGCAAAAACAGCCCTCTGGAAGAAACATTATTTTGAATCACATTAACATTAAGTAGTTGAACACTTATTTGGTTTTTGCTAACGTATTTATTTATTAAATTACTTGTTTTTTTTTGCAAATGTTTTTTTGAATACTCTCACATTATTTGAGAAAAGCACTATATATTCCTCGGCGGAAACGTAAATTGCCTGACTCGCATTTTTCACCTTACACCTCGTCAGGCAATTCCCTACTTTCCGGGCCTCTGCAATAATGTACTAATATTCTAAATATGTACACTTTGTGGAGCTTAGTCATTGTATCGTTTTTATTTGTTTCAGAGCAACAAGTCTTATCCATATTGCAAGAGCGGTGCGATGGAAACAGAAACATACTACACGCCTGCGTACACATGTGCGCGCCTACATCGAATAAGGAACCCGATATTGGTTTGTATTTGATCGTATAAATATATCTTGACTTAATAAACCAACTTTATTAAAAAAAAACACAAATTACAAACAATGCGATGAATACATAAATAAATCTGCAACAGGCTTTGTTAAATATCATTTGCCACAGGCATCATCATGTAATGATAATCTCGCGCGCAAAAAGTACGCGCAGAAATAATTTGTATTGAAGTTCATTCAAATTCAAATGTTTTTATTTGCTTTAAACATAAATGCATGCAAATACAATAGGTACCCCAAAATGACACAAATACAAAATCAAAATACAGAGGGAGCTAATACTAAGCATAACAGTTAGGTTTATACAATAGGTCACGTACGTATGAAAATATGTCCAGATACATGATCATAATTTAGTAAACGAATTCAGAAATAGATTTAGAATTGATGTCCGGATAGTTAATTACAATATTATTAGGTATAAATAAATAAAAACAAATACTCAATCATTATCCAGTTAGTCAAATGCTTTGGCGTAATATTCATTTATGGAATAGAATGGTCTCCTTATAAAATATGCTTTAAGTTTACGTTGAAATGTCTTTAGGTCCTCGCAATCTCTTGTTTCTTTATCTTACTTATTGTACACTCTTTTCACCGTATTATCTAAGCTTTTATCTAGATGAGCAAAACGCGATCGAGTCAGTGTAGAGTTCATTTATATTTCTCAGATTTTTGCATTGAGTGCGTCTGATACTCATATTATTTTTATTCTTAAAAACGTGTAAACAAACACAATAAAGATACAACGACACAACAGTTAATATTCTATTTTCTACAAACATGTGTCTGGGAGTATCAGGTATATTGGGGCAACCCTCCAGGATACGTATTGCCTTTTTCTGTTTCAGTAGCACGGTATTTATATCAGTGCCATTGCCACACACCTCTATGCAGTATCGCATTATACTTTCGAAGTAGGAGAAATAAACTGATCTTAAAACGGACCTAACAACAAAACCAGAAAGTCTCTTCAAGACATAGCATGCCCTAGCCAGTTTCTCGCTAACTCCGTTAATATGGCTATGCCATCTTAAAAATGGATCCATTTTAACGCCCAGAAATCGAACAACATTGGCTTTAGATATCGGCATGTCACAGACAGGATCAGCGCTGTTTGGACCCCGGCGAATCTGCCATCTTAAAAATGGATCCATTTTAACGCCCAGAAATCGAACAACATTGGCTTTAGATATCGGCATGTCACAGACAGGATCAGCGCTGTTTGGACCCCGGCGAAATATCATATAAAAGCTCTTAGAATTATTGATTCTCAAACCATTTGCTCTAAACCAGAATGACAGCTGAGTCCAGCATGTTTGCATATTTGCACTTAGTTCTTCTGGGGTTTCACCTCGCAATATAACACTAGTATCATCAGCGTAGAGGTATGATGTTCCACAAGTTATGTGACGTGGTAGGTCATTAATAAAAATGATAAACAATAATGGACCCAGTATAGAGCCCTGAGGCACACCGTACCTCAAAATCTCCTCACTCGACAGGACTGAGCCGTCACCATCTTGTTCACTCATTTCCACATACTGAGAGCGTTCAGTCAAATAAGACTCCATCAGGGTCAACGCTACGCCACGAATGCCATAGTGTTCCAGTTAGGCGAGGAGTATTCTGTGATCGACGCAGTCAAATGCCTTAGTCAGGTCACAGAACACCCCTCCACAGTGGCTTCCTGCGTTAAGACTCTGAATGGCTTCCGATACGAGACCGATCACAGCAGAAGTAGTGTTTTTGTTGGTTCTGAAGCCGTACTGGCACCAAGAAAAGACGTTATTAGCTACAAAATGCGACTCTAATCTGGTGTATAAGCACTTCTCAATTTTTTTTGATAAAATCGAGAGTATGGGTATAGGCCGGTAATTATGTTCTGCCCCGTTTAAATTCGCTATACCAATATCTGATATGACAACTCATAGAAGGTGTCCTTGTAAACAACTTGCATTTGTCATTTTATCTGATCTCATGTTTTTCATTCCGAAAACTGAAAACGAATTACAGAACGATACTGTTCTTTCTCCATATTTGCAATTAATATCGAATTCTGACATTCAACAGCCGTTAAACGATTTATTTTTTATTTTTTCTGGCCCATGAAGGATGTGTTAAAGCGGCTGTATACATATTTTCAGCCAGTGATAAGATTAACGTTTGAAAACGGGTATTTATCATTATCAAACAGCGTAGTATAGAGGGCTTATGATATGTGGGTAGATAAAAGAACATTGTAAATCGTTTCATAATGAAATGTCAACGTTGCGATCATACAGTGCACCTCATTGGATTACCGATAGCGATATCGATAGTAGCACATTGTACTACGCGAGTAGAAAAACACAGTAAAACAATCTGTATGCAACAGTACCCAAGAGACGAGACTCGTGAACGAAGCGAGTCAGGGGAAGAATGACTTGATCTACCAATAACGTGTCGGCGCCAGCACGCACTCTCCCCTTACTCCTTTGCCCCGCCAAATAGACCTAAGAAATGACTACTGCGCATGCCCCTTCTACTTTGGCCGTGCGATCTTAAACCGCTGCGTGACCTACACTGACTCTTTCTTTTGTTAAATAGTGGAAAATGCTACCACATTGCCTAACTTGGCCGTGGCTACTGGCGGAAGCAGCTCTAGCGCCGAAGAAACTGTACCGGCGCTTTCATGGCCTCCTGAGACCTTCGAAGCTTCCGGCGACGAGGACAGCCTCATGGGGCTTACTAGTAACGGGTGAGTAACTTTCATTATAACACGGTTACGACTAACTTTCATTTATAGTACTTTAGATAAAAGCATTGTAATAGGACTTTCATTTACAGAAAAATGCAAGGTGGTGGCAATAACGGCGGGGGCGTAGTCAGCGCCGACCCGGCCGAGCGACGCGGCAACGCGCTATCGGCGCTGCGGGCCATGTGCGAGAGCCCTGCCCTGCAACCATATCTCATGCAACTGCTGTCTGCGACGTAAGTGATCGATGATATTTAAATGTTTATCTACACACATATCATAAGTCCTCTATAATGCGTTCAGAAACCGTAGAAAATTACCAGCATTGCAGTACATCGTCGCCTCACCACGACCAGCAGGTCCAGCAGTAAAGTAATAGTCATTACGAATTCGATGTCGTAATGACTTTTCGATATCGAATTCGATTTTTCGAATTTGACAACCAACGTAATTTACAATCATAGTGAAATAAAACGGATCACTCACATCGAGTTCAGTCCCGACATGTATAATTAATCATGTGATTTTTTTTTAAATCAGTTTATCTATAATTAAAAAAAAAACAATCAAATTCGTGACAGGTATGGGTATGATACATGCCTTCGGCTTCTGAACCCATCTTAGAGTACTTATAATATGTGTGTAGATAAAGTAATGTATGCAACTCCACATAATTAGGCCTTAAAACACTCGTGTGATCCTATTATGAAACTCAGCTTCGCCTCGTTTTATAAAAACACACTCGTGTTTTAAGGACCCTCATTATGTAGCAGTTGCATAAACTACTATAGAATGTGATATAGTTATGTCGAGCTGTAGGTAATTGTAAGTTTTGTGCCAGCGACGGTCTGGGGCAGACACCGTTGATGGCTGCGGTGGCTGAGCGCGCGTACCGTGCGGCGCTGGTGCTGCTTGACGCGATTCGCGCGAGCTGTGAGGGCGAGGGCGAGGCGCACGACGCCCAGCGCGCGGCCGCAATCTTCCCGCCCAACGCCCACCCCGACCACTCGCCGCTGCTCGTGCTCTGCTGCAACGACACCTGCAGCTTCACCTGGACGGGACAGGAACATATAAATCAGGTATGGACGTCGCTTATATATACAAATCTTTCAAAGGGTTCCTTACCTGAAAAGGTTAACGGAACCCTTGGATGATCGCTCGTAAATCTTTCTCCTAATGCTGGTACGTGATGTACTTGTGCTATTGATGTATACATTATTACTACGTTGCGTTGGCGCGTCGTGGCCAGAGACAGACGATATACATGGCGAATACATTGTCTATCGTATGTACGTCATGTATAACGTCTGTCTCTATCCATGACGCGCCAACTCAACGTGATAATACTGTAAAACAATTTTATTTTCTTCTCAGGACATTTTTGAATGTAAAACATGTGGACTGACTGGATCTCTATGCTGCTGCACGGAGTGCGCCAAGGTAAATGTTCAACCCGCAACCTTCGGCGTTGCAAAGCTTTGAGTTTGGTTATGGGTCTCCGTTATCGTAATCTGGTGATGGAAGGCGATGCTTTGCGAGTAGAATCAACTAATCACCATAGTAGTAGCCGGCAAGTACCTAACGAATAATTAAAAATAAATTAGAATGTAGTTCGATTAGCTCCGCATGCGTGTGAAATCTCAGTGACTGCTTCCAGCGGTCAGCGAAAAATAACGCTATCGCCACACTGTGTAAGAAGGATATTCTTTAAAAATATTTTTGCACATCTTGGGTATCTAAATTGAGTGTGGCCTCCATCTTGCTTTGTGCACGTTTCAAAACAGTTATAGTGGCTTTATAGAAACAGGTATGACATGTTGTTAAAAGATCAATGGGATTTTAATCCCTGTGTCACACGCCTGAGACAAGACTGCGACAAGCATATATATATACAGTGGTGGAAAGTTGAAATGGGGCAGTAAGGGCAGCTACTAGGTCCCTTGCTGCTACGCGAAAATGCTCTTAAGAGACCGTTGAAGTGAGAAGATGGTAAACTTTATTCGACATTCACAGATTTTTGATAAAATGCACAGTCAGCTATAAAATCGACAGATTTGACTTTTTATTTTTAATGCCAACAGGTCCTATTTCTATCAAGTATTAAAATACTCTTTGAGACCAACTAAGGTTAGAGTACTAGAACACCCACAAATCAAAGAAAACTTTTTCCATACAGTTCGTATGGTAATTTAAGTAATTACATTGTGAAATTTTCTTTAGCTTAAAGATCATTGTAGACAACTACAATTAGGATATTAGAAATGAGAAAAATCGGTATCATTGTAAAATAAACCAACGGTCTGTGCGGAAAGAGAACTCTAAAACCAAACATTTTGCTACACAGATAAAGCTGGCCGTCATGAATGAAACAAGTTAATACCCTACGAACTGTATGGAAAAAGTTTTCTTTGATTTGTGGATGTTCTAGTACTCTAACCTCAGTTGGTCTCAAAGAGTATTTTAATCCTTGATAGAAATGGGACCGATTGTCATCATTTAAAAAGTTAGTAAAGGTCTCCTGAGAGCATCTTCGCGTTGCAGCAAGGAATTTAGTAGCTGCCCTTACTGCTCCATCTCAACTTTCCACCCTGTATACTGGGTGAAATCGGAGACGTAATCAAAATTTTAAAATGTAATTCAGTATCGTTAATAGATCCCGTTTACCTATTTTTCATTTATTTTTAACATTTTGAATTCCGTTTTGTTGCACTCAATTTATCAAATCATGTAATCGAATTACTAAGGAAAATCCAAAATTAAAAATGGTTAAAAATAAATGAAAAATATCTAAACGTGATCTATGAATGATACTGAATTGCATTTTAAAATTCTGATCACGTCTCCAATTTCATCCTGTATAACATCAGCGAAAAATATACCCAACGCCGACCCTATTTTTATTTTACTTTTAATTTTAAAACAGATTGATTAATTTGCAGTTTTCACAATAACCAGGGAAAATAATGGAAATTAATTCTGTATTTAAAGTTACTTGAAATCTAATCCATGATAAACTGTTCCAATAAAGTCTGGAAATTACCTAAATATTAATGGTAATATACAGAGCTCGGACAGGTCATAGCTAAATAATTGCAACACGGTAATAGAACAAGATTATTAATAGCTCTATTAATTGTATTCTTCAATTAGATTTATTATAGTAATCCAAAATTCACCATAAAATATGTTTGTGAAGGTATTTCCATTAACATTTTTTTAAAGCCGATGGTTATATTGAACATTTTATGCAATCATCAACTACTGCATTTTCTGGAACACAACTAAACAGTTACTTAGTTTTTCCCAATTGCTCATGTTCATACTTTTTAATCCCATGAAGGCTAGGCAAAGGAAGCAAAAGCCATGCAGCCATGATTGTTGTTACAATCATTTATATCTTTTGTAGATAATTTTAGCAATGTCATTGTCAGGTGATGTTTTAGTATTCTTGTGAAGGTGTTCTTAATGCACCTCTACAACCCGGGTGTACCTAATCCATGGCTTTTCAATTCCTTTGCGACTCTGGATTTTGATCACGCTTGTACTAGACTCAATTGCTGCCGACAAAGCAGAGACGAGAAACGCTGTTGCGTTATTTCAGTGTTTTTCAAAGTGTGGGTCGCGGCACTTATACAAGGGGGTCGCTAGGATCAGCTTCGAAAGTCTCGTGCTCTACACACATGGAATTCAATTTTTTTTCAAGGACATGTTAATAAAACAGCAAAATATATTTCTTTTCAATACTTATAAAAAAAAAGTAGGTCGCGAAACAGTAACTAGGTACCTTCTGATAAAATATAGGTTGCGTTCCAAAACGCATGATTGATTGAATGATAGAAGGATGCGTTCTAAATAATTATGAATGCTTAAATAATAGTTGGGTTTTAAGGTTAATCGCACAAACGGAATTTTGGGGGGTCACGAAGGAATTTTGATGGTCATTAAAGGACCGTGAAACAAAAAAGTTTGAAAAACACTGCTTTATTTAATAGGTTAGAGGTACTTTACGCCTAGCAGCAGCCGGCGGCTTCTTGGGGGTAACAAACAGAGGGAATACTTACCTACGCGTTTTCACTAGAATTCTTCATTTGCTGGGCACTGTCATGTTAATTTTGTTGTATATTTCACTATCTTTATTATCAACCGAACTACATTAGGCACCACCAAGAAACGCTCATATTCACGTTTTTGTTATTTCGATTTTAGTAGTACGTTTTTATGTTCACTTGCATACGGATCACGAAAGATTTGGGGTGGGATGTTTACGAAAGGAAATACGGAGCCACAAACGTTAAGTACCTTTTTTCATATTTTTTGAACCTACAGTTTAGAAGATAAGGGGGGGGGGGGGGCACAATTTCCGCAATTTTCGAAGCGATTATACCAATTCAAACTCGCGTACGAGGGTTCCGTACAAAGATTCGCCTGCCATTTCCCAGTGTTTTAAGTTGTCCAGTATTAGTAAAGTCCTGTTCCTAAGCAAAATGTACGCAGTGTGGGGTCATTTTATATTGGTTTGTGATATATAAGTACAGACAGAAATAACAATTTAAGATTTTGAGAATTTTCTGAGTGGTTGTGCTATAAGAGCTACCTTCATACAAAATTTAAAGTTCCTAGGACAACTGGCAGTACCCTTTAGGTTTTTAGGGAACTGCAATTTGTATGGAAACGACCTTTTTAATGATTGTATTTTTTGATCGTGTTGACTTAGAAGTTTGATTTTTTAACAGCTTCAGGGAACTGCAGGCTTTGATATTTGATATTAATTTCAGCCTGCTACCTCCACGCGTTCCAGAGAAAAAGGGTCTTGACAAACGGACAGACAGACAGACGGACGGACAGTAAAGTGATCCTATTAGGGTTCCGTTTTTTTCCTTTTGAGGTACGGAGCCCTAAAAATGCTTAGAAAATCTTAGTAGTTTTAAAAAAGCTGTTGTAATTATGTGCCACACGCTGATGTAATTATGTGCCACACGCTGATGTTTACTGATTATTATTTTTTCAGCTTTTGTTACGTGTACGGAGTGCGCCCCAAACACAAATATTTATTTTTGTTATTTCACTACCAAACTAAGTAGCGGCTTCTACGAGACACCTATAATACTCCACAACAATAATACCATCTTGTAGTTTTTGAGTAAAATGCCTTTGACACACGAACGGATGGACAGACGGACATGTCATGCGTTGCGTTTTTGCTATTTTGGTTACGGAACCCCAAAAAGTGACTTAGATAATTGAACTGGTATTTATTTTGTACCTGGGAATATTTATTTTTATGAAATAAGGTCACAAAATGTTGTAGCTGGGTAGTGTAACTATGTAGCTATTTAAAAATATTATTTGGTTATTTATAACAAGTTGTCTATAAATAAATAAATAAATAAAAGGAATATAAAAAGTATTCGTCATTTACAAAAAGTTATAAAAAAAACGAAGGAAAAATAATTATTAAAGTCATGGCGCTCCACCAACAGGACCAATCGTATTTGACATTTTGATGCTAATTAAGCAGTCTATATTATGTACAAAAATTACCTATACCTAAAGTCAAAGACATGGATCCGCGCAAAGTTGCAAAAATATGTATACATCAACCTTGCCGTCGCAGTAATAAGGTCTGCAGATATGTTTTTGGGACACAACACAGATATTTACTACCTGTACAATTATTTTTAATATATTAAATTAATTCTATCATGTAATAAATTTTAAATGATTTTTACCTGACTTGGCCTTGGACTGCTCTCTGTGTTCTTGTAAATATAATAGTAGTTTATGCAACTGCTACACAATGAGGGTTCTTAAAACACTAGTGTGTTTCATAATAGCATCACACGAGTTTAAGGCCTAATTATGTGGAGTTGCATACATTACTTTATCTACACACATATTATAAGTACTCTAAGACATCGAATTCGATGTCGTAATGACTATTACTTTACTGCTGGGGTGGTGGTTGGGGGGCGCTGGCGGCGAAGTCGTCGTTGTGCTGCAATGCTGGTAATTTTCTACGATTTCTGATCGCATTATAGCGGACTTATGATATGTGTGTAAATAAAATATGTATAAAAACATGCACCCACAGTTCTTGAGGCTGAGGCAAAGTTTGTCCACAGTCCGGTATCATGACTTCCGTAGGGCCTCGATTGTCAGCATCTGATACACGCACCATGATCCGAGTATCAGCTTTTTCATGATTGCATGGAGCTAGTTCAGAGTTTCACGGGTTATGTTGCTAAAACATATTCGCCATCGGAAATAAAGATATGTTGGGCCAATTTCTTTAGACAACTCAAACGAAGAAGGGTTGTTTCATTTGCTCTTGACACTCGGATCATGGTGCGTGTATCAGATGCTGTCAATCGAGGCTTGGCGAAAGTCATGATACGGACTGTGAACCGTCGCTTGATTTGTATGTTGAAAACAGAGCGCGAGAGGAGGCTTAGCTCATTTCTACCAGATGGTGGAAGCTCGTCCTAAGCCGAACATAATATCACAACAAACTGCCTAACTTTCTTTTCTCAACGCGCGCCGTGGCATCCATTTGCCACAATTGTGGCAATATTTGCCGAGGCCTTGAAGTTCTTTCTGAAATAGAAAAATACTGATAGAAAAACTTTAGAATGAGACAATATTAAGATACGAAATGGGGATGTACCAGTTTTTGACAACCTATGCTAATTCAAAAACCATTTCGAGGAAAAGGTTTTCTTAACAATTTCCAATCATCAGATTTTATTCTAATGATTTTATTAATAAGTTAATGCTATTTTTTCTTTTAACTTTATTTTGACCTTAATCGTTGTGACGAAGACATATCGAAGACACGAGCTCGTAATTTTTTTTATGTAACCTGTGGTCGGTCTGCTGGGAGTCCTAATTACAGCTGTGGTGTATATTCTTATTTTAACGTAACTCTCAATCATAATTTTGTTACAAAATAAAAATAATTAACACTTACGAAGCAAAAGCTGGTTTGATATTTAAATATATTAAATTAATCAAATTATTTCAATGTACAAATGTAGTTAAAACGGTCAATGAAATTCACAACATTTGAATTTTTATCTGACAACTTTTCTTATGTCGCTTTGACGTTTAATGAAACACGATTAATTTGCTCACGATATCTGAATCGAAATTTCAAACCCACCATGTACGAATTAAATGCTTTATTGTACAAAAATATAGGAACAGATACAAATGAGGAACATTAAGATACACTATGATATATATGATACACTGTGATCGCTTAGAGTGATCCTCCGTGCGCACAGTATTCGTAAGAAGGGGTCCAACGTTTTCGCTTAACGTGTTATTTATGTAGACAAGAATTTCAAAGGCGATACTTCTGGTTTGAGTTTTATAATATTCCTGTATCTTCTTCGGTACGAAACACGTAGGTATATTTGTCCATTTTGTCGCAAGGTCATTAAAATCAAGAACAAATATCGGTATCATGTGGTGACATCAGGTGACATGATTGACAATGACATGACATGTTATGTGTAAGTGTTGCCAGTCAGATATTGCAAAAATGTGCATTGGGGTGCATTCAAGAGAAAAAATCTGTTATCTTGATCAAACTCCCTCATTGTGATGTCATTGCTGTAACTAACATTTTTAATTAATATAAAAGAATACGCATTTAAATAATAAAAAATAGAAACTCGTATCCTTATTTTGGCCTATTTTATCGAAATAAAATATAAAAAAGGGGGTTAGATTTTTCGGTACATCCCCATTGGCTACTTACGTTTCATAAAACTTAAAGCACGGCACAACACCAACATGGCTTCAGTCAGCTCAGTCTTCTTCTTATAAATACCTTCGTTATGGGGCGGCCTCTAGGGCTTTTGCCAATGTCAGTAATGGGCAATTTCAGAAATAGGGATGTTATTTACCCAAAATAGACCTTAGTCTTTGAAGTGAAAGGGTCTTATAGCAATTAAACGTGATATATTTTATCTAAAAAACCGGCGAAGTGCGAGTCGGACTCGCGCACGAGGGTTCTGTAGGAAGATTTTAACGCTTTTCCCCAGTGTTTTAAGAAGTCCAGTGTTAGCAGAGCCTTGCTCCTAAGCAAAATGTATGCAGTGTGGGGTCAACTTATATTGGTCTGTGAAATCTACAGCCAGACATAAAAATTTAAGATTTTGACTTTTCAGCGTGGTTGTGCTATAAGAGGTACCTTTATACCAAATTTCAAGTTTCTAGAACATCTGGAAGTACCCTTTACGTTTTAGGAAATCGGCAAATTTTAATGACTGTATCTTTTGATTGCGTTGACTTAGAAGGTTGATTTTTTCACGGCTTTAAGTGACCGCAGGCTTGAGTATTCGATATTAATTTCAGCATGCTACCTCCACGCGTTCCAGAGAAAAAGGGTCTTGACAGACAGACAGACAGACAGATGGACAGACAACAAAGTGATCCTATAAGGGTTCTGTTTTTTCCTTTTGGGGTACGGAACCCTAATAAAAACGCTAAAGTTTGCTGTCTCCGAAATTTGTTGCTTCCGGACATGTCAGTTTTGTTACTGCAATTTCTTAGAAAAAATATTCTACCAAGTACATTTTTAAGGCTTTTTACTAGCAAAACTGGCCTCATACGGAGTTCGGATGGTTTAAAAATCTAACTTCCGTTAACGTTTCGGCGGCCGGAGCGAGTGAAGATGCGAGAGTCGAACGAGGAGAAAAAGTTGCCTGCTTTGTGATAAAACGATTATATTTTTTTAACCACGCATGCCCTTATTGTATAAATTGTAGAAAAATGTTAAAATAATGTGTGGGAGTGTTTAGTAAAAGGTACCTACCATATCACGAGTTTTAGTTTCCGAGTTCCATGGGTTTTTGTGGAAGCGATCGAAAAATGGCTATAATAGGTTTGTGTTATAATTGGATTACATCCTAAGGAAAACGTGTGTACAAGAATACCAGTAAAATTATGCTTTCTTAGTATCTTTCTCAGCCTACAAAGTTTAGTAGTACTATCATTTCACGACATGTCTTAAAAACACCAAAAATTATAATAATTTTGTTCAAACTTTCATCGCGGGTGCTCTGCCCACCCCTTTTGGGAATACAGGCGTGATTGTATGTCTGTATGTTTATTTTTGAGCAATGTTAAAATTGAAAACCCAAATTGTGAACTGGTCTTTACAATTTTGTTACCGTCAGTTTTGTTACTGTCCCCAAAATTTTAGTAAGATATTTATTATTTTTGATTCGCTATTACTTATTGAACGTTGTCAACATTGAAAACTTATTTTTCTTTTCCCCTTGGTAACAAAACTGAGAGAAAAATGCGTTTTGTATTTTTTTTTACAGTCCTGATTCTTTTTGATTAGTTAATTTACTCAAAAATTACTGTGTTCATCCAATAAATAAATTGGAATTTACGAAACATTTGTAGTTTTTTTAATATTAAGTTTTAAGCATGGTAACAAAACAGACGCCAAATCTAACCCTACTTACATTAAATTTACTTTATCTCCATTAATAACTCTTTAATTAGAAAATAATACTAATAATGAGAAACCATCTTAAATAAGCTATTTAATTTCATTCTTCAAAATATCCTACTGTGAAGTTTTATTTTAAAGCGATAATTTTGCTAGTTGTACCCAATTTCTGAAATTCCCCTAATATAACACGTATAACAATATTAAAGTTCAGGTCAGTCGTTCCATCTTGAAATAATAGTACATTATGATACAAATGTGCTAAGTGCAGAAAAATACTCTTTGTGTCTACCAAAATGTGGTTTTTAAAATTGTATTTAGTGGCGTAAGTGGGAAAATGGTATTTATTTATCGATTAATCATTTAAGTGCAAAATTTGTAAAGTTGTGTAAAGTGCGAGCAAAAGTGTCTTTATTTGCTTTTTTGTTTAGAGAACATAAAACTGTAAAAAAAATTGATTTGATCTAAGAATAAACTTGCATAATTGTCTACCTACTTCGTACGGGGAACTTTTTGTTCGGTCGTGGCGTTCAACATGTTGACCAGTGTTTTTTTTTTATTTGTTGCAATTATGTTGTGATTTTTAACTTTAATTATAGTAAACATATCAAGCATGTTTTAAAACTAATTGGAAGATTCATATCTTGCGAAGTTTTTTTTTCACATCCCGATAAAGTTTATTTTTTTGGTGGAAACCACTCATGGTGACCTACAAAATCGATAATTAAAAAAAAATGTGTAGCCATTGGGGGGCTGATTTTTTGTGATTGGTTAATCAATTAATTGCTGTGTTAATTGTAAAAAAATTAATTTGATTGTATGCACAGTTTGTATAATAAATATTTTTTTATGTCAGCTTTTGGTACCAAGTAAAAAAGTCAGAAAAACTCGATTAAAAAAAAAACTATCACATATTGGACTAAGGTATATAGGCTTCAAACTATTCCTAATAGTCCCCTGTATCACCTCCTAAAGTTCCTACGTCGTTATACTAAACACTATAAATAGCACGGTAAGCGAATACGTTGGACACCTTTTTACGAATACTGCGCACACGGAGGATCACTCTAAGCGGTCATTAGTGTATCTTAATGTTCCTCGTTTGTGGTCTGTTCCTATATTTTTGTACAATAAAGCATTCATAGCCATACATGGTGGGCTTGAAAGGTCTATTCAGATATCTTAAACCAAGGACTATAAAATCAAGAGGACTGCCAGTGTCCGGTGTGTACTGTGGGGCGTAGCCCAGGAAGTGGGTACTGGAGAAGGTACGGTCGCGTCCTAACAGTAAAATTCATTATTGCCCTGTAAAAACTGATGCGACTGTATTCTTAGTCGGGACTGGGTCTATATTTAAGTAGCAGGGGCCTAAAGCTAATACATGTTTTGTAAATCAACTATCTTAAACCGAGGTCCCAGCCCGACTCCTTTGCTGTCTGGGAACCAAGTGTTTCTTTATTTTGATCAAATTCCAAGTTTAAAATGAACAGATCAGTCTAGCTTGCCAGGACCGCACCATGCACTTGTTGCATGGAGGCTAACACCCTACAGAACTTATTTCAGAGCATGACCTTTATGAATCAGAATGCTAAGAAGAGAAGGATTGTGATATTTCAAATTCTCACTTAGGTGTCTTTCGTATTGTTGCTTTCGTTCACTGACATTTAATGGTTTGCCCGTTTATTGGCGACTGAGCCGCAAATCTGCCTATTCATCCTAACGAGAACTCGTGATGCTTATTTATTTATTTATTGATTGTAGGTAGGTACATCGCGTTAAATTGAAACATTGTAACAATTGATTTATTAGAATTTTATGACTTCATTATGTCATGGATTTTTTTTGTTTGGGCTTGTATATTATTATGAAAGTGTACAATTATAATCCGGTTGGAGCCTAATTTATAAAAAAAATGAAATCTGCTTAACTAACTATGACCCTATTATTCATAAACGGTCACAGGACTTATTTTAATCACAATAATTGGTTTCCGTCATTATATATCAGTTGAACCACAGAACTATAGCGGGATAGAAGGAAATAATTCATCGATTTTTATGGGAACAGCGTGTTTTAACATTTTGCGTAGGTATTTTGACGTCACGAGTGTAATTCAGTGAGGAAATACCTCGATTAACAGCTCCGACACTTATGGTTTTAATTGTTGAACAAAAAGGTATTTTGGTTTTAAAACCCGACGTAGCACGCGGAAATCGGTCGGGAGTTGGAACGCGTAATGAGGTTGCAGCCCTTCTTTTCGGCACGCGAGGTATAATAATGTTACGTCGTTTATGTGTTATTTTATTGCCAAAATGAGATTTACTCGGATCGAGTAAATTGCCGGGCGACTTCATATAGATTGTCTATTTCACTCGCACTCATTTAACCTAGCATTGTCTCTTTTTGCTTTGTTATCGTACCGCTTAAATTGTTGATCGTTTTCACAATAAAATCTTCCATAAAATTGACAATTCTCCAAAACATTACCCTGTTTGTCCTTTTTATGGGAGTCCTTTTTATACGACTGGCCAAAGAAAGACTGTGTATTGTTTCACAACTCTTTCAACAGTCCTGATATACATTTTCATTAATTCCGCTGTGCGTTTAATTGCTCCATATACCTATGGGACCAATTTCACATTGAATTTAGTCATAAACATTTAAAACCATTTGTTGTGCATCAGGTCAGGAGTAATATGTTTACCCCGCCGAATTTCATCAGTATTGCTATAGCATTGTTCAATGGGTCTCTGAGTGGAACAATAGGCACGTTACATTGTCATGGTAGTAACATGCCTTCGACTGGTTGTGCCATTTCACCTAAGTCCATAAGCACAGCCAGGGTCGTTATTAAATTCATCGTCACACAAAATTCCAAACAATAAGCAAGCAAAATCCATTGAAACATAAATTGGTCGCTAAAGTTCAAAAACATGGAAAATAAAATACATTAACAAACACACAAACGTTGCCGATGCATGAGAGCGACTGAGCTGAGGCCGACATACTTGCATTAGCTATTATGTATCACCAAGTGAAAAGACTACACAAAGAAAGAAGAAGACACAGAATGGTAGAATGGGTGGGTGCGAGAGAGAATTTATTTGAAGTCGTCGACGACCAGTCGGTTGACCTAAGTTAAACCTTGACTGCAAACTGTTTTCTTGAAACAAAAATAAATATTTAAATTAATTACTGGAAACGTTTACACGGTCAAAATCTTTAAACCTAGGTTAACTATTTATGGGATTAGACTTACTAAATATTTTATCGCATTAGGAATAAAAGTTCATGTCTATAAACGAAGTGACATTTAATTATAGTTTTAATATTTCTAAAGAACCAAGTATACCTAAATAGGAATTTTTCGAGGTGTCCCGAACGACTTGCAAAGAAAATCCAAGTATCAACTAGGTAGTTGTTCTCCATGAATGAACACACGGCTGCTTGACGCATTCAATTTTGAAAATATTACCTGCCAACAAAGTTTTATTTAAAACTATGCCGCGCGGCTTTGCCCCCGTGATTTTTTTTAAATTCCCTATCCCGTGTGAATTTCGAAAAATCCCTTAGTGCACCTCTAGGATACTCAAGGTACCTATTATGTTCGCCAAATTTCAAGTCTCTAGGTCCAGTGGTTTAGGCTGTGCGTTGTCTGTCAGTCAGTCAGTCACGGTGCTGTTTTATAGGTATAGATGAACACTGTTGTACCTAAATAATAAAGTCGTTATTTCAATGAACTATTTTGCACTATATTTCAGTTCATTTTAAACTTAAGATTATGCACTTGAGGGCATAATAGAATACAATGGCTTTGTTCGAAAGGGGGGCTGTTAACGGGATCGGGACACCTTACAAAATTCATTATACGTACATGCTCTTTTCTTCTATCCGGATATAGTTTTGTGAGTTGGACATTTGCCTTGGCAAGAAATTCTGTAAAATTTGTACGTTGCTGAAGTGAAAAGAAGTTTTAACCGTTTATTAATAAGTGGGTAAGTATTTATCATTCGTTAGTAGCAATCAAGTTCACAACATTGCGTTGTGTAAAACGATTACTCTTTCGTATGGTAAGCTTGTGTCTCGCCAAACTCCATTAATAATACTATACAAAATCTTAGGCTGAATTTTTAGTCCTACTTTTCAAATAAGCATTTGGCAATTAGCACTAATTTGTATAGTTCCAATAATTCATGTACCCTTTCCATAATCTAGTAGGAAACGCGTCCGTCTCTCTTGTTTGATTTTGATGTTGAGTCTTTTAGTAAAAACAAAAGTGGAAATTATGGTTTATTTGGGTGTATACTCATAAAAAGCGACTAACTGCTTACTCATCTAAATCTAAAACTGTTATTCGCCAAGCTAACAAAGCTGTTGCCTTGCATTTTTAAACTTATTCCGTATATTAAGCAGAAATGACATTCTAGTGTGCAAATTGTGAAATAAGGAGTTGAAAAGTAGGCTTAAATTTTGGTCTGGGAATCTATAGTGGATACAATGACTGAAGAATGGTTATTTTTCAGGTCTGCCACAAAGGCCATGATTGCAAGCTAAAGAGGACGTCGCCGACGGCGTATTGCGACTGTTGGGAGAAATGTCGCTGCAAGGCGCTTGTCGGCGGCAACTGGGCCGCTCGCTGCGATTTGCTTATTCGGCTAGCCAAGGACACTCAGCTTGCAACACATTTCAATTCAAGGTTAGTGACAATTGTAATGGAGCGCTATAAAACAACTACAACTTAAAGCCTGAAACGTTCTTCTACAACCCTAACCCTCGCCATGTTGCGGATTTTTAATGACAATAAGTACAAACTTATTAGATTAGTATACATTTTACAGCTTTCTGTGGTATTTGTCATTTGTTGTAAATAGTCAAATTTGTTTACATATCAAAAATTATTATCAAAGATAACATAATCATAATCACTACGTTTTAAAGAGTCTGGAACTCCCATAGAAAAAACATTTTGACGGTTTTGCATGAACCCAGCTATTCTTATCCTTTAACATCGAGGAACGAACTGCGCAGGCTAACCCCTTCCCACTTTCGCCGAAGTAACTGTCAAAAGGTAGTGCTGCGAATCTTCGATATCATAGCGAAATAAACGAATCATTCCATTCACGTACTCTTATACAAGATGTAAAATAATGTTTTTACGATATTTCACTAACTCGTCGGGCTAATTCGTCTGAACACCCCTGCAAATTTTTATATTCTTATGTTTTATGTTAATTATTGGTACCATGTTCACAGTGTATTAATTTCTTCTCTCTCTGTCTCATTCATTATTAATTAGTGACGTCACTCGAGTGAGAGTACTCTGTATGTACGTTATTGCGATTGTATTTTGAAACGTCAAAAAGATTTGTCTATTTTTAGTATGTTTATCCGTTGTCTAGTACCCATGACACAAGCTCTGCTTAATTTGGGACTACGTCAATTGGTGTCAATTGTCCCTCGATATTTATTTATTTATTTTATTGATTTAAGTTGGATTGAGGTACACCATTGTACGACACGGTTAACGTAAATAAACAGCCGTTAACCGCGTACTGACTGAGCGAGCAGCCTTGCGAGGCAGCCTCGAGAGGCAAATCCACGGTCAGCCGGGGCGTGCCTCGCCCGAGGCAGTCGCATATCCAGCCAGGAAATGATGAACATTCTGATAGCTGACTTAAAGAAAAAGATGAACTCTTTGCTAGGATCTTTATATGAGAGAAAAGCCGCGATCGGCTGATAAACAGAGCTCGGACAGGTCGTAGCAAAATAATTGCAACACGGTAATAGAACAAGATTAATAGAGTCACATTATGTACAGTATTATTTAATTATATTTAATTACATTTATAACAGTAACCCAAAATTCACCATAATTGTGTTTGTGAAGGTATTTCCATTAACATTATTTTTTAAAGCTGAAGGTTATATTGAACATTTTATGCAATCATCAACTGCTGCATTTTCTAGAACAAACCAATATTTTTACTTAATTTTATCAATTTATTATTTAATTATTTGTGCTTATTATTCACTATTTTCATTTCATTATAAAGTAAAAATGCTAAATTACAATAATGTTATCTTCTTTAGATAATTATTATCATAAGTATCGACTCTATTGAGTATTGTTCTATTTCCATATCTATTTTAGCTATGACCTGTCCGAGCTCTGCTGATAAACGTTGTGCGGCAAATATCCGAGGCTGCCTCGCGAGGCATTATTTAATCGTAATTTGGCTTACTCTTTTTGTCTTCCTCCTCGGTTAAATTATAGGCAAGTCGGTGGAAATCGAGTACTGTGGACACCCCCGGCAATGACTAAAATAATCGACTTGGTTTAACATTACATCTTTTTTTTGTTGTAGAAGAATTGTTAATATATTTTATTTAATGGAATATTTAATAACTGAGACATATGTAAGTAACGAAATAGTTAAAACTAACTAAATTAATTAATTTCCTATTTTATAATACTTTCACAACGACTAAATATTTCGATTGAAGTTGCAGTACTAAGTTTGCTGTAGTTAATAGTTCTCTGATTTTCGTCATGGTGGATTCCAAAACTCCAATACAACAAATAATCACGTTATGCGCGGTAACTGTACTTTAAAATGTTGGCGCCAAGTACCAAATTGAGTAGTTATTTAGTTTTATTTGAAAAATCCTTCGAATTTCTACTTCGGGTCGGTTGGGGTTGGGATTTGTCAGTTGGGAAAATAGTTTTTTGGCTATAATATTATAATTCTCAAGTGCGTGGTTTTCTTTACAAATAATGAGTAGGTATATTATTTACTTACGTATGGAATGTGATTCCTTGTGCTTTGTTTTTCTTTTTTGTGTTATTTGTACATTTCAAAAATGTGCACGACGTCATTTTGAGCAGTTGAAACTGTTGTAATTGGGCAAGTCAACGAGATGTCACCTGCGCGGCGGCTGTTGGCGACTAAGTATACGAGTAACCTAAACACCTATATTGCTTGTCCGCGCGCGGTGAAGGGGGGTCGTATCCGTCAATATTTGGTACATCAATGTACTTGGCTGTGTAACAAAACGTTCCATTCCCTTGACATTGACCCCTTTGGTCAACACGCACACATACACACGTGTTGGTTACCTACTTTCTATGTGTGTTTCCGCACAGTGACGTCACGCTTTGTTTAAGTGGCATTTTTGGCACCAACAAAACGTAACAACAAAGCTTTAGTAAATTTCGCATATTTAAAGTCGTTTTGAGGCGAATCTTCAATTTTAGAGTAACTAGGCCAGAGAGGCCAACTAGGCCAAAGCTGAATGTTATATTTTAATTTCAAAAAATTGGAAACAACCCTATTATCGAACCTGCTCACAAAATTTCACGAGAATCGGTCGAGAAATGCGACCTGTAGATAACAGATAGACATCCAGACTGACTTATGTATGTAAGCATTTTAGTCCAAACTGAAACGGAGACGCTTCGCTCGCTCCTCGCCTGGTCAAATATTGGTCAGAACTGATATTTTCCAATTCCATTTTAAGATAGGCGACTGTTTCACCAGCATGGAGATATTACGGCATTATAATCAACTAGAGAGCACCCGCGGCTCCGCCCGCGTGGAATATTATATTATGCAGGTACGGTATTAACGTAAGGAATCTCTATAGCAATAGGAATCTAGGTAAAAAAGTAATATTTCTAATTAGTCCGTCGGAAAGAATATAGAAAAAAATGATAGACACGTATTTTTGCTTTATGATATCAATAAAAATTTACTTAAATAAAATTAAAAAAATTCGTAGATGCAGGATGCAGGATAATGAATGGATTTCTTTTTCCCTGAACGGCAACACTGGCACAGATAATACAGGGTGTTTGGTATAACGATGTAGGAACTTTAGGAGGTGATACAGGGGACTATTGGGAATAGTTTGTAGCCTATATGTTTTAGTCCAATATGTGATAGTTTTTTTTTTTATAACGAGTTTTTCTGATTTTTTTACTTAGTACCAAAAGTTGACATAAAAAAATATTTTTTAAACAAAACATGCAAGCAATCAATTTAATTTCTTTATAATGACCACCACAATTAACTGGTTAAATAATCACAAAAAAAAAATCAGTCTCCCACTGGCTACACATTTTTTTTTAAATATCGATTTTGTAGGTCACCATGAGTGGTTTCCGCAAAAAAAATAAACTTTATCGGGCTGTGAAAAAAAAACTTCCCAGGATACTAATGTTCCAATTAGTTTAACACTCTCCCTGCAATGGGATCCGCTGGCGACCCCCAGCTGACCTTGCACAGCACGCCAGGCCAACATTCAACGTTTTCTATCAGGAAGCCATGGGGTACGCCCGCGACTCCCAAACTTTTTCTTTTGACAGGCCGGTACTTCGGGTACTTTTAAAAAACCTGGTTTATGTTGACACGCCAGCCATAGTAATTACTAGTTGGTCGCGCACCGCCCCCACGGCCTGCTGTACGTGCTTTTTTCCCCGCACTTAATGTTGTCACGAAATACGCTCCAATTTTGTACCTAAAATATGTCGCATGACTCTGATTTTGATCCCGATTATGTACCAACATCCTAAAGTAGTGTGTCAGACATTTTTGACGCTGAAGATGACTCGGAAAGTTCTGGAAATAACAGCAACAGTGATTTGCACTCGTCACGCAATAATAATAAAGTAAATTTTCGTTCGGCGACTTCATCACGCAGGAATCAGCCTGGCAGCAACGATGCCTGATGGTACTTACCAAATGGTAATAAATATGTAGTCAAAATCCTGCTCCTGCTGATGTCAAAATCCCTTTGGTTGATCATCGTCAGTGTCTGGTGCTTCGTAAGTGCATATATTGTTACGAAAGTCTACCAAAGGAGGGCAAGTCAAGTATTCAATCCAAAAAACTAACAAAAATAGGAATCACTGTTTGCCTAACCGTCCGTCACAACCTGGCATCTGCGCCGAATGTTTTGCGAATATTCACAGCAAAAAGTAACTCGTTCTGATTTTTTTGTTTTTTCTTACTCATTAACAAACTTCAAAAAAGGAGGAGGTTCTCAATTTCGTCGGAATATTTTTTTTAGACTAATAAATACGTTTCTATTCGCGGATAGTATTTTTTTTTGTTCCATTTTTCTTAGTCCCATAGACACGTAAGTATTGGTCCTATCGCCGTCAATCTTTTTTCTACTTATAGAGAAACATTGTAAAAATGCTGTGGTCAACATAAAATATTCCAAACGAGCAGGCTGTAGGTACAAAAACTGTATGAACTTCGGGGGTCAACGCGGATCCCGTGGCCTGCTAGACGAATTTTCGTACAGGCCGCCGGCGGATCCCATGGCCTGCTGTGATAATTTTGTATTCTTAATCTTGGCGTGGAGTTAGAGAAAACTTGGGATACGCCAGCGGACCCATGGCCTGCTGAAGTACTGAAGTAGACCGCTTTATTTACGGCTGGCAGGGAGAGTGTTAAAAACATGCTTGATATGTTACCTGTAATTGAAAATAAAAATTACAGCATAATTGCAACAAATAAAAAAAATCACTAGTCAACATGTTGAACGCCACGACCGAACAAAAATGCTCCCCGTACGAAGTAGACAATTATGCAAGTTTATTCTTAGATCAAATCGTTTATTTCTTACAATTTATGTTCTCTAAATAAAAAAGCAAATAAAGACACTTTAGCAACGCACTACATTTTAAATTATCTTTCCAAATTTTGCAATTAAATGATTAATCGATAAATAAATACCATTCTCTCACTTACGCCATTAAAAATAATTTTAAAATCACATTTTGTTAGACACAGTGTTTTCTGTCAAAAATTAAGCTTTTTACAGCTAATTCAATGTAAATAAAAACGACTTAGGATATTGACGTTTTAACCATCACTATCTTAAGTAGTTTTTATTACGCACACACACACACACACAGACTAACAGACACATCATTCATCATTTTGATAGTGTTTTCTAACAGAAGTTAACCTTTTTACAGCTTCATTGTACGGCTAATTAGAAACACTTGCGACGTATTTCACATTATACAAGGCACATTGCCGTAAAACTTTTGTTTTTGGAAATAAAACAACAAAATGCATAGAATATGTTCAACAACTTATAATTCATTAAAAAACAAATAAATATCCGAGTTTACAACTACCATTTAGATATTTAGTTACGTACAAACAACTAAACGACATTTGCAGTACCATCGGTCATGGACAAGTAATTAGAAACAATAGATAGATGAGGTGAAAATCTAAGTTATTAATGTGTTAACGTCATCAATTTCAAATTATTTATATAAAATTATGTTTGATTTACTAAATTTCTTAAAAAAATAATATTTAGTTGCATAGCCTTATGTTATTAATGACGGCTCTGCAACGACGTGGCATTGATTCAAGTAATTTCATACATTTATCGAGTGGGATCGAGCTCCATGCTTCAATAAAGGCTTCGTAAAGTTCATTTTGACTGGAATTACGTTTAACGGAGACTTTTTTTAACGACGTACCACAGATTTTCAATGGGATGTAAATCGGGACTATTTGCAGGCCAGTCTAACATGGTAACACGTTGCTCACTAAGAAAGGATTTAACACTGCGGGCCGTGTGTTTAGGGTCGTTATCTTGCTGAAAGATCCAGGTCACAGGCAAATGGTCGTCGGTGTCGGGAATCATTGTCTCTTCTAAGAGGTTTTTGTATTGAAATTGATCCATCATACCTTCAATCTTACGGACGGGTAAAACTCCGCAATCAGAAAAACATCCCCATACTTTAATATTACCACCGCCGTGTTTGACTATGTCCCTCGTGTATTTATAAATCAAAAGCATGGTTTATTGGACGTCCAACGTAGCGTTTGCCGTCTGAATTCACCATGTTTATTTTTGTTTCATCCGAGAATAACACTTTTTTCCTTTATAATGAGTTTCTTTTATAATGAGCAATAGCCTTGAAAACTTTCATCACAGAACATTCTAGATGATTAGCAATTCTTCTCTATGTCCACTTTCGATCTTAATGTAATTTAACAATTAATTGCCTAGTCGACTCGTCACAACTCTTATTTTGACCCATTTATAACAAAACTTATTATTCACATAATGCCAAATTGACGTTTAATTGCCGCCGAACTTGCGCCGAACTCCAGAAAAAGCGTAGAAAGAGGTTTTTCTTTTTAAATTTCAAAAATAAAACGAACCACGGATCCAATTTCTAATTAGTTGTCCAAGCGGCCAGTAATAGAAATTCAACTATCATGATATTTGAACTTTTAATAATTAAAGATAGAACACATTTCTTTTTTTAAATATTTAAATAGTGATTTAATCTATATGTTATTTACTCATAACGATAGTTCATTCTGTGTTTACCTAAGTTTTATATATTGTTTCTAATTATATGTCCACCACTGTAAATAAAAACTAAGTAGTTTTTATTTAAATTTAATTACGCGTTCCAGAGAAAAAGGGTCTTGACAGACAGACAGACAGACAGACGGACAACAAAGTGATCCTATAAGGGTTCCGTTTTTCCTTTTGAGGTACGGAACCCTAAAAACAGCCAAGTTTATGACAGGTTGATTATGCCTACGGCTTCTGAATCCACCTCTAGAGTACTTATAATATGTGTAGATAAAGTAATGTATGCAACTCTACATGATATATATACTGTGATTAGGCCTTCAACACACTGGTGTTTTAAGTACCCTCCTTATGTAACAGTTGCATAATCTACTATTACAATCCGGATTTCAAGTTAAATGCAACTTACTTTCAGAGCATGAGTGATAAAAATGTTATTTACACATATTTATCATGCGACGCCGGTTTTGTCAAACGGATAGGAATTGTACGTGATCGAAGTATGCTATGTTAATCGACTTCAACTTGTGCTATTTGCAGGGGCGAATCGATCCTGTTATTCCTGGTCCAAACGGTCGGACGTCAAGCGGTCGAACAGCGACAGTTCAGGGCTGGAGGCGGGCGCGGCCGCGGCCCGCGCAAGCAGCCCGGTTCTGACGCTGAGGTCGATGCGCCCGACCACGATCTGGAACCGCCAAGATTTGCACGACGTGCACTACTATTCTTATTAAGTAAGTCCTTTTTCCTATACAAAATATTGGTTTATTTCAGCTTGCAGCAAACGGTCAGAGACCGATGGCGGGGTGGCGCTGCGCAATCTATGCGACCTCCTTCATAAATTCATACTGCAATCGAATATTACAACCAATACCGCCTATGAATGAAAGTAATTATCGATTTGTACGACTTCATTGTAGTAATAAGAAATATTTTAAAGTACATACCTTCCGGAAAAAACGTAATTTCATTTGCTTATTTAACCGAAACAAATCCTATAAAGCCAATTACAATTTTTGCAATAACTGTAAAACTCAACCAGCTGACTCGTTTTTTTTATTTGGATCTCCGTACCACAGACTAGCGGGGCCGTGTTTTATAAAGCTACAAGGTACAAATTACAAGCGGAAGTCACTTTCTAACAAAAGATGACAGAATAATACTTCCGCTTGTAGGTAAATTGTAACTTGTAGCTTTATAAAAACCAGAGCAGAACTAGGATATTAGCGTGTTCTCAGTTACGGAATTTTGCTTTAAAAAATACTCCTTACACTCACAGCTGTTCTCACATGCATGTTTCAAAAAAACTCGATATCAGAATCCAACTTAGTATTCTTTTTAGGGTTCCGTACCTCTAAAGGAAAAACGGATTCCTTATAGGATCTTCACTTTGTTGTCCGTCTGTCTGTCAAGACGCTTTTTCTCTAGAACGCGTGGAGGTAGCAGGCTGAAATTAATATCAAATATTCAAGCCCGCAGTCCCTTGAATCTGTTAAAAAAATCAAACTTCTAAGTCAACGCAATCAAAAGATACAGTCATTAAAAAAGGTTGTTTCCATACAAATTGCCGTAACCTAAAGGGTATTTCCAGTTGTCCTGGAAACTTTAAATGTTGTATGAAGTTAGCTCTTATCGCACAACCACTCAAAAAAATCTCAAAATCTTAAATTTTCGTCTGTCGGTACTTATATGTCATAGAGCAATATAAAATGACCCCACATTGCGTATATTTTGCTTAGGAACAGGGCTCTGCTAATACTGGACAACTTAAACTCTCGGGAAAAGCAGGGAAATCTTTGTACGAAACCCTCGTGCGCAAGTCCGACTCGCACTTGTCCGGTTTTTTCAAATGCTATTAAGTATTTTACTCAATAAGAGTAACTTAATGAAATTAGTATGGGTTATTATGTTACTGAATTTTGACCCGAAACAATAGAACTTAAAACAGATTTATAACATTAGTTGTTATTGTATGCTTTCTTACCATTTAATTGAAAGATTATAATACAGGAGTAGAAAAATTGTTTTATAACAGATATTTTAGGACAACTAGTTAGTTTCTTATCTATGTATGAAAGGAATTACACAAGGAACAGCTCCACCACGTTTGGTGGAGTTTGAGCAGTTCATTATTGAACAACAAGGCATTATGTTTTTGACATCTGACGTCGCACGCGGAAAGAGGTCGCGAGCGGACTGAAGTTCGCGGCGAGCAATTAAGTTCTACGAGTAACGACTTAGTTTTGGCACGCGAGGTACATACATACACACTTTTATTCTACTCGATATAGTTCTGTCAGCGGCTTGTACAAGACACATATACTCCATGCCAGTGACATACGGACGGATGGACAGGACGAAACTATTTGCCAATTTGGCTACGGAACCCTAAAAAGCCCGCTGTTAAAATGACTTTGGTTTTGCGTTAGGTGATTGGGCGGCGGTAGAGGCTGCCGTATCCTGCGGCGCCGGCGGCAGCACCAGCGAAGGCGACAGCCGGCCCGGCAGCCCTGCGCCACACCAGTCCGGCACCACCTTACTTGACAAGTTTACACATGCACTTATCGTCAAGTGCACCAATGAAGTAAGATGGTTTTATCATGTTTTGTATGTTAAATGCAATTACTTTCCGCAGGACAAGACAAAAGCAATCTAAGCACACTTGCTTGGCAGTCACAATGTTGATCGCTGATCCGCAAAGTTTCCAAAATGTACGATAAAAAAGTGCTGCAATATACCCTACGAACCAAAAGAAAGATTCTGTAACTTCCCACCGGTATATTCACACTCACAGCTCACACTATTTATAAAATATTACATACGAAACCGTTTAACAATTAAATTGACAAAATTTTGATGTTTTTAAGACCATAATTGGGATGTACCAGTTTTTGACAACCTATGCTAATTCAAAAACCATTTCGAGGAATAGGTTTTCTTAACAATATCCAATCATCAGATTTTATTAATAAGTTATTACTATTTTTTTCATTTAACTTTATTTTGACCTTAATCGTTGTGACGAAGACATATCGACTACGAGCACTTATCCCTATAGAGACGTAATATAAGGCGACCCGACTCTGTCAAGTGGTCAGTGATTTGTCACTGATATATTTCCCAAGACATTTGCTTTCCGTCAGTTTCGACCATAAACTAAAAGCGAAGACGGTTTGACATTTAAAATATAAATCACTGTCAATTTACATCATCATGTCCTGTTGTGCCGTTAAATGGTGCGAAAACAACAGCAAAACATGTAGTGTAACAACAAACAATATCACTTTTCATCGTTAAGTCCACTTCTTTATTTTACCAAAATGTTTTCAAAAATTTCATTAATGCAACACGGGCCGTGCAGTGCATTTATTTTGTATTGTCGATAATAAAATTATCCAGTAAATGATTATTGTTAGTATAACGGGTTTTTATTTGTGGATTTTATTTACTACTATGACTACCTAAATACTTCATGATTTTAATTTTAATTATTCTTTTCGTGTATGATTATTGGGTAGGTTGTAATGATAACAAAACAATGTTATTTTATTTTAACTGTTTTTTGTTTTAACCCCCGACGCAAATAAGTTTGATCGCTAGTGTGTCTGTCTGTGGCACCATAGCTACTAAACGGTTGAATCGAATTGAAAGCAGTTTTTTTTAATTTGAAATCAGGTTTTCAAGCGATGGTGAACTAAGAGTTCTAAAAAACCTTTAGTGATTCGTTGAACTTTAGAGGATCAAGTGAAATAAAACGGATCACTCACGTATATAAGTCTAGTTTAGCCCGACTTGTTTCGGACCAATTCGAATAACTGCCACTCGCCGTCTCGCTGCCGCTGAGTCGTGCGCTCCCAGGGAAAGGACTACGAATTAGTCCGAAACATGTCGGGCTAAACTCTACTTACCGCGAATGATCCGTTTTATTTCACACTGATTCTCTAAATTTCAACAAATGACTGAAATTTTTTTGACTCGTTTAGTTTACCATTACCACAAAAAATTAGATGATCAAACGAACTTACCTGAAGTGAAGTTCGATCTTAATTATCTTATTCTTAAAATTCTCTCATTATTTCACTCATTCTTAAAATGAACGAAATTAATTACGACTTTGACCTGAAACGTCATATTCTCTAAATACCTAAATGCACAAATTCTTTAAATACCGTATGACAGAAATGATAATAGTACATTATGATACGAGTGTGCTAAGTTGGTCATTACACTCGAGGCGGGTTTGAAGTCTGAGCGAAGCGAAGGCTTTAATATAGCCGAGGAGTGTAATGACTAATGCTCACGCGTTTCATACGATATTTTTCAACACACTTACGAGAAAAAAAAATAGTAAAAATTAACTAAGTATCCAACTGACCTATGTCGCTTTATATCTTGTTTATATTTGGTTATTCGGAGCTTCCTTTGAGAACTTTGCAATGTCTGAATATCTTTGGTGATGATACCTTGGATTTGTTGTTGTGATAAACGTTCGAGTATTTCTTTAAGATCACAGTTAAACGTGAATACGTTTTGATGTTGGGGCCAGTTTTCGTCCGTACAGTGATTTGCAAAATCGAGTATATCTAAGTAATATTGCGTGGTTACAATAGTTAATTCAATAAGCTGGCTATAAACGCATTGGTCATTTTTACTATTCTTTCATTGGACAAAACTTTTAGTTTTAGTTCATCGGTTAACATGTATTTCTCTTTTGATTTAGATGGCATACTAATTCACTTTAAAAATATCAACTGCATTTTGTATTCACTTCGTATTTCTTGATTCTACATTTAGATCTTTTTCAATAATTAAATCTGCACAGTTTTCAAAGTTATAAAAATAATGCAGCTCTCTACTAGGTATTACAAACAAATGCAAGAAAGACGACAGACAGCACAGCAGTTTTTTTTTTCGTTCTTGTTCCGCGCGGTATGTTATGTAATTCAAGGTTCAAATCAAGGCACAGACCAAACCGCCATACAACCTAATATTAAAAATATGTATGATAGACTACAAAATAATGTTTAAAATACTCAAGTAAATGTTAATTCGCAGATAAAAAAAGATAATTTTCTCAAACATGCTCGGAAATTCTCGCTTTCCATTTGAAAGTAGAACCGTGGAAGCACCTAATTTTTTCATTCAAAATTTTAAACACAGAATCCGTCGAAGAAGGTGAATGGAAATGGCTTTCGATACATATGAAATTCCATTTTTTCCCGCTTTATTAACTTTTTAAAAGTTGTAACATGTAAAATGGGGCCAAAGAATAATTGCATACAGCCAAGCCAGCCCGATTTACCGCAGTGCGTGTGTTAAGTTTTTTTTTTTTTTTCAATCATAAATTACGAATGACAGTTTGTATTTTTTGTAAATAAAATGATCACAGGGGTGTCGATTTCGTGTAATTTTGCTACGGTGAGCTCGAATTTGACATATTTTTTGGATTCAAGATGGCGAATGACAGTTTGACATTTGTTTTCACTGAAAACGGTCGTGGGTGTCGATTTCGTGTAATTTGGCTGCGGTGAGCTCAAATTTGATGTTGTTTTTTGAATCCAAGATGGCGGATGACAGTTTGTCATTTTTGTCACTAAAAGTGGTCATGGGTGTCGAATACATGAAATTTGGCAGCGGTGAGATCGAATTTGACATATTTGTTGAACCCAAGATGACGGATGACTGTTAGTCACGGAAGTTGATTTCGTGTAATTTTGCAGCGGTAAGCTCGAATTTGACATAATTTTTAATCACATTTAACATCAAGTAATTGAACACTTTGGTTTTTGTTACTTAGGTTATTCCGTGATTTCTCTATTAAATTACTTTTTTTTGCAAAGGAAGTTTTTTAATTTCCTCACATTGAGAAAAGCACTGTAACGCTGGCTAATTTAGGTGGAGAATAATTAAACTATAAAACAATTTTTACAATGTTTAATCTAAAATAAAAAAGTTTACAATTTTGCCAACGCTAACTAAATAAATCTCAGGGGTGGATTCTAGGTATTCACATAAATTAAAATAAAGAAGGTAAATAAGTAAGCCGTGAACACTTAGCACTGTCTTATTGGACAGCCACTTCCCTGTAGTGCTGCGCGCGGCGAGCAGTGCGCGCGTCCGATGACGTCACGGGTAGTTCCGGGGTGTTGTCGGGTCCGTAGCAGTGGTGGGAGTGGTCAGTGCACGTAGACTTCGTAGCTGGCAGCAAAAACCCTGGAAGTCCCATTTTAGCCATTTAGCGAAAAGTCCGAATTAGTGTTACTGACTGCAACATCCGACGGGAAGTGAAGATGAAAGCACTACTAGCAGGATGGACTACCAAAAGCATTAAATAGTGATCAATGATGTTGCAGTAGCATACAAAATTAATTAAATAATTATGGTTATAATTTCGTTAACGTTAATATTTCGTTATAATTTCGTTAACGGTTGCAACGGTGTAGAAGAAAGGTGCAACAGTTCAATTAAAATAGCTGGGGTTTTACATAATTAATATTATTGTACTAATTAATCAAAATCTAGATTACATTTGGATATTTTTTGACAAGAGGGTAGATATTAATTATTCTAAAAAGAACAAAGAGATTTAGGTTCTTTGAATTATCAACTACAATAATACTCCTAATATTAATGTGGTGAAGCAAGCTAAGTACATGATATGAAAAGTAATATTAGGCGTGAAAGCAACTATCTACTGATTCACATTAGTATTTCTTATTATTAATAATTTGCAACACTCACCCAGCGGGTAAACACGCTTCACTTTTACTTTATTAGGTATATGCAGGAACTGAATGTATTTATTTTTACTATAATTGTTAGGTCAATTATAAAATAAAAGATTAGCGACAAATAATTAAGTAGGAGATGTGTAGTACGGTGTCGTCGCTCGGGCAAAGTAATGAGTCCTCGCTGCCCTGCCCGCGCGAGACCTCCCCTGTCCCGTAGGCCATGACATTCCTTTATTCCGCTGTATAACACCTGTCGCGTTAAAATAGCAACAAATCCTTGTACTGATACTTGATTCGGCTTACGGTAGTTAAGGATCTTTAGTTTTAAGTACTGTATTTTCTTTATTCTAGTTTAATTAATGTAGTTAAGTTATTTTTAAGTTTGTAAATTAGGTATATTGTATAATATAAGTGTTTACTCAGAAGACACTGTAACGGTTACAGTACTATATATTCCTCGACGGAAACCTCGCGATGCTCTGCTTGCAAACCACCTCGTCAGGCAATTCCGGTTTCCGTCGCCCCTTCCTTATTTCCCTACTTTCCGGGCCTCGACAATAATGTACTATTACTTAAAGTCAATAATTTTGTGTCATCTTAATCTGAAATATTTTATTTATTCACAATAATTTGTTTATTGCTTTTAGGCGGGAGAAGACTTTGCTGAGATTTAAAAATACGTATAATGTAAAAAACACTAGTGCGGTAATTATAAAGTAAAAAACACGCGTGTACTATAAGTTGTATTATGAACTTTAATACTATGCAATAAGATTCAATATAAGAGCAGGTGTGTTCTATTTCCTAAATAAAGGGCCAGGCTAAGAAATTATTTTTTTTACTTTTTGTAGTTTTTCTTGTTTTTTAAATTTTTATTTATTTTTGTATGATTTTTATGAGGTGGTACAGTCAAGGGCACCAATATATATACGCCACCAAGTCCCAAAAACATGTATACAGACCTTATTACTGCGACGGTAAAGTTGATGTATACATATTTTTGCAACTTTGCATGGATCCATGTCTTTGACTTTGACTGTATGTACATGTGTATGAGAAGTCATTGGTTAACAGCTATCTTACATTCTTATTATTTGTTGGGAATGTACCACTGCTTGGTTTTCAGATGCTGGACACTCTTCTGAACACGTTAATTAGAGAACAACAAAATGACACCATACCTGGACGGCCAGAAAGGGCGCGCGAAGTCGCGCGAAGATTTGTACGTTCCGTTGCTCGGATATTTGTAATATTCAGTGTTGAGATGGCACCAGGCGCCGCAAAAAAGAAAGGGTAAGATAATACCAGATTTTTTTCTTGACATGCTTTTGAGTTCATATCATATGATTCCCCTCTTAGACTACGAGGTCACGACAAATTTTGTAACAATATCCTAAGCGACCTACTTTGGGTTAACATGATAAAGAGCAACTCTGGTGCCAAATATGTCAGTCTGCCTGCGCGGAGTCGTTGCGTTAAACCTTTTCCAGGTCGACACTTGACAAAAGACTATCGAATGTCAGTCTCAGTCATTCAAATCAGGAGACGTTTTTGACAGGCAGTATGTGGTCGATATAAGGCCTTTGCCTGGAAAAGGGTTAACTGTTTATGGCGCTTGAAAAATTAGTTATCGTGACCAATAAACAAAAACTAAAGCAAATGGCTGAGTTTTGAAACAAAATTAAGTAGTAAATAACTAGTTGCACTATAAATAAATGAATAAATGAAATAAAAACTGACCAGATATTCGGATGCGATATCGAGCAATTCTCGTTCCAAGTTGCTTTATTGTGACTAAAAATAAAACAGTCTGGACAACTTTGTAGGAATGTAAATAATTGGCTTATCATGGGAATCTAGTCTCGAACATTTTTCCCGCTTTTTCCGAGTATCTAATATATTATTAAGTCGAAAAACCAGAACGGGATAAAAAAACGAGACAGAGCAGGATGCCGCTCTACGACACCATTTTGACACGATTCTCCCAAACAACGCTTTATTTATCTGAAATTTTAAAGCAATTCGATTCTTTGACCTTGGGAATCTCGAATAACTTGAGAAAATATGATATTGGGTGTGTGAATTTTGTATATTAAGCAAAATAAAATCACCTGTTCTAATTTCGAGCCAAAAGCGAATGATCTATTATCTATGGCAGTGTCACCGTTCAGGGAAAAAGAAATCTATGCATTATCAAGCAATTCAGTCTACGGAAATTTAAAATTTTGTCTGTGTAAATTTTTATTGATATCATAAAGCAAAAAAATACGAGTCCCATATTTTTTTTTCGATAATCTCATAATTAGAAATATTGCTTTTTTACCCAGAGGACACTTTCCTATTGCTATGGAGATTCTTTACGTTAATATTAGTAACAGCTATCAATTAAACACAAACTATGGGTGACCGCAACTAAGCAAAATGACACACTGCATGTCGGGCTAAACTCGACTTAAATACGCGAGTGATCCGTTTTAATTCACTATTGCACTGAGATCGTATACTTACGTACTGACTTATTTACACACTGCACTAGTAGTTTATGTATTTATATTTATGCCAGTAACTTACCTCATACTTGTGGATTGTTTTTTTTGACATGACATGACGCACAATGATTTTTGAAAACATTTTTATATTTATATGTAATGGGCAAAGGTTAAAATTTTGACTTCGTAACTTTGTTTGGACTAGTTAGGTGAACATATCAAAAATCCCCGCCCGTAGTCCTTGAGTCGGGGGGAAAGGGGCTTCTTTGAAAGTCTTAAGCTGAGAGAGAGAGAAACTTTTTTTTTTTATACGTCGAGGAAGGCAAACGAGCAAGTGGGTCACCGGATGGTAAGTGATCACCACTGCCCATAGACACCCACAACCCCGGAGGGTTTGCAGATGCGTTGCCAACCTAGAGAGCTAAGTTGAAATGTCTCTTTATTCACATACATTCGACACATACAGAGAAATAAAATAGTACATTTAAAAAGAATGAAATACAACAGAACTTAAATAGCTATCTTATTTAACAGTACATGATTGCACCGAACGATGTGAAATGGGCACCACTCAGCATAATGTTGCGACAAGCCGCAACGCTGTTTTTCTGCAGGGCTCAGCTTTCGGTTTTTCGCTTATATCTCAGAAACTATGCGTCCTAGCGATATGATCACTATGTACAAAAGAAAGCTGATTAAATTTGCTTTAACACGATAAAATTAAGCCGAGTATTGGGCAATCAGGGGTGGGGCCTGTGCTGAGGGTGTAGGGGGCCATTATGCCAAATTTAAAATCTCCATTATAGTTATGGAGATAGAGCCACTATGATTCTAAAATATGTATAAATCCCACTTATTATACCCCGCGGGAATTTAAATAAAAAATCTTATTAGTGCACCTCTATGATACATAAGGTACATGTGTGCCAAATTTCAAGTCTCTAGGTCCAATGGTTTAGGCTGTGCGTTGTCATTCGGCCAGTCGGTCAATCAAGATATTATTTTATGGGTCGGTCAATCAACTTACCCAATGCAATTGAAATAACTATCGAGAGAAAAAAGGTGTACTCGGTGTAATTTGGCACACGTTTTAATACAGCTTAATCTATATTTGCACGCTTTATTTAGTTTGATCCAACCTACGGAACATACAAAGAAAATAATAATACAACTGAAAATTTTATTTTTTGCTTTGCGGCTCCGGGGAAAATATAGAATTAGGTGCAAATTGAGAAAATGATAAGAAATTTAGGAAAATACAATAGCAAATTTGCACCGGGGTGCGACATCCGGAAAGTAGTTCTATGGTAATTTTCTATGTTTTACCATCTTTGTACTTCGGGGGAAATTTTGTAACTACTGAAAATCCTCACAATCGTATTTAATTGGTTTGTTTTACCTTCGCACCCCATAAGAAATTGGCTTTTTTATACGGAACACGCGCTTGTGTAATTTTGTAAATAATTATCACAGAGCAATAAATGTACAGAAGCGGCACGTGCGCGATTATAAAAGGCAAGCCAACGTTGACGCACCGATGACGCACAATTATTGATGCATGATGTGAGCAAAAGTAGCGGGGATCGAAATCACGAAATCAACATTATGAAATTAATAGATAAATGTAATAAAACATGCCTCTAACCTATTTGTAATTGTGTACCTAAGTGAATTTGAATTCTGTAAACGTTTTCAACCATAGCATAAAATGTCTATGATTTTGAACTACCACTTTTGTTCGTGCCTCGAAAACAGAGCCGGTCAGCATACGTAGCGGGGTGTTTTCTACGCTTAAATATTGTAAATAAACATATACTTATTGGGTTAAACTTTAGATTAGAAAAAGTCAAACGATTTACTGTTTCCGACAAACGCGCATAAAGTGTTACTTAAGTCAAAATGATCAGCATAGAAACATCACCCCGTCCCGCGCTCCGCTCCTACCCCCCGCGGGCGCCAGGCGTTGGCGGTGAGTCCTTACATTTAGATAGAACTACTTCGACAAACTTCCAGTTAATTTTTTCTTTTTTTATTGAGTGCGAATGTAGTATCCATTGAATAAGTGTAATTTCTTAACTTTCACGACTATCTTAATTTGCCCCGAAGAACAATGTACAAAAGAAGGAAAAATACATGTCCCATACTTTGCACTGTAGTGCAAAGTGAACTGAGTGTTTATAATGCTGTATTAAGCTTAACGTTAGTTTGCACCAACCGACTGAATTATCCTCGAGCCGCAATGTGAATAAAATTATTTACTGAGGTTTCATACAGCGCACACCTTAATAATTAAGATACATTATGCAGCAAAGGGGTTTCTACACGAGGCTAAACTTACGCCAAATAACATTTAACATACTCCAATATTAAACCACTTTAAAGTTAATACCTAACATTTAAAGTTCGTCTTCCGTACATAACAGAAACGGTGCAAACCGGGGGAAACCATCTAGTCGTTTCTTCTAACTATTCCAAAAAAAAACCACGACTACACGACTTACTTCCACACTTTTCATCTATAACTCGACTATACTAATATAGTGGTTATGTCGCTAAGGACGCATAGTTTCCGAGATATAAGCGAAAAACTGAAAACTTGGACCTTCGAAGCCCCCGCTACCCCTGCTGAAGCGCTACGGGCGGGGACTTTTGATATGTTCACCTCCTAACTAGTGCAAACAAAGTTACGAAGTCCAAAATTGTGTTCCAAGCATTTCCCTCTATACCTTTTCGTTGCCTGACCTAATTAGTGGCTTGTCACGTTTTTTTGCAGATCCGCGAAAAGTGTAAACAAAATTAAAAGAAAAATTGTACTATTTTTTTATGAAATTTTAGGACATGGTGTTGATTAAAAACATGCATTTTGTAGTTTATCAAATTTTTATTAATGATGATTTTGTTTGGTTACTCGTAACTTGAACAGTTTGCCTAATTATATATTTTTTACATTATCCTACATTACTGAAAAACAAAAAAGACCGAGGACTGATATTAAGCATAGTGTTCTTAAGGCCTGACCGCACACCACTTGAAAGAATGATCAAGTCCCTCTTTGGGGGCCACTCTTGTTCGCTTAGCCCGCTAGACCCTTTGTCGTGACCTCCCGTAATATCATTTAAATTACATATTTCGCAAAGTGCAGATGGAAAATACAATCATAGCCTTGTCCACAGACCTCTCTCGATAACATCTTCTTTGGTCCGCTGCCGGCGCGTGTTTGCTGCTCTGGTTGCACTCGCCGTGGAAGAGCTAGTTGAGGCGGCGGACGCACTGCTCGCCCCCGTACGTTTAGGCGTCGTGCGTCCAACTGCCCCTTTCCCATTGGCTACCACTTTCGTGGACCTCGTGAACGGAAGCGAAGACTTGTTTGGAGTTGAGCCACTTTCCACCGCTGCCACACGGCTCTCGCACTCGCGAAGGTACATCACTTATAATGTTAAAAATAAATAAACATCGTGGGATAATTGACATCAATTGACGAATGCAAGAACGAACGACGCACTAAGTTTATTCCAATAATTTATATTACAAATGTGTTTTTAATGGTGGGTTTTGGTAAAATAACAGTTAAAATAATTTAACAAAAAAAAATGTGTACCTAATGATAACGAGTCCTGTACGGGGGTTGATAGAAATCACGAATAAAAAAAATGTTCCGAAGAATTGAGAACCTCCTCCTTTATTTGAAGTTAGTTAAAAATATCGAATTTATTTTTAGGCTTTGATAGCCCAGTGATTTGACCTATGGCCTCTCAAGCAGAGGGTCGTACGTTCAAACCCCAGCTCGCACCTCTTGAGTTTTTCGGAATTTATGTGCGGAATAAATTTATAATTTATCATAGTGAAGGAAAACATCGTGAGGAAACCCGCACACTCCTGCGAAGCATTTCAATTATGTGTGTGAAGTTTCCAATCCGCACTGGGCCCGCGTGGGAACTATGTATAGCCCAAGCCCTCTATTTCTGAGAGGAGGCCTGTGCCCAGCAGTGTGACGTAAAAAAGGCTGGTGATGATGATTATATTAGTTTTTATTTTTAATTCGGATCGTTTTAAGGTTCCGGTGCCAAAATGACAAAAATGGAACCCTTAATAGTTTCGTCTTGTCCGTCTATGTCTGCCTGTCCGCGGCTTAGCTCATGGACTTGGCGCTAGAAAGCTGTATTTTTTTATTTATTTTGGAAGTCAGTTTTTGTTAAGAAAAAACACAATTATTAAATACTTTGTTTATTTTTAATTATTAATGAAATTATCATAAATCAACATAAATGATTTTTAAGTAATATTTTTTTAAAACACAGTAGCATTTTTGTTTTATCAGCGCAAGTTTAAATTTAGGAGGCCGAACTGTGCAGGTAAAGCATTGAACACGTTTGGAACAGACAACGAAGTGATTTTCGTGGAATCCTAAAAATTACGACATATGCAGTTTTGTTTTGTAAAACTATGGTCACGGTCACAGAATAGGTCTTTTTTTTCCCAACATTATCAGAAATGTTATCATTTTACTTCAAGTAACAGAATACGGTGGGCCTTGTTGACGGCCGAATTACATTGCAGGCTCGCTTATCTACGTGTCCATAAATCAGGTGGTGGACTGTTTTTCATTTGTTTTTAACTTTTTTAAAGCAAAATAGGCACTGGAAAAATTGAGTGACATGTCTCTCATTCAGTCAAATCGGTGGCTGTATGTAGGCCTTCTATTGGAGATTGAGCATTTTTAATCAATGTCTCAAATAGATTGGTAGTATTAAAAAGAAAAATATAACTTTTTAATAAAAAATATGTATTACAATGGACATGCTTGGAAAGTGCAACTTGATGTGGGTCGACATATTCATAGAAACTTGTTTTTTTTAGCACGAATCCGCAAGTGTGTGGAAAAGTAATATGGATATTTTATCGACACGCGTGTGGAAAATATTTTTTTAATTTGCTAAATAATCTCAAAAAGTTTTGTCCAAACTGGTGTTTAACAGAATGATACCAAAGAGGTCATAAATATACCGTTAGCATAATATAGCGGTAAAATTTGAAGGTAGGTCGATAACTGTATTTTGTGAAGAAAAGTGAGTTGTTAACGAAATGTTTTACCGGTACTCACATAACGTTACGTCTTATCTATTTCTTTCTTATATCGAGTGTTGAGGGAAGAGGGGTGTAGAGCTAATAGAGCGAGCTGACAACGTCACTTTGTGTTGATTTAGGGATTGTACGGTATCGCCACCATGTATCGGTATTTGTGGTATCGTTACCAAAATATCGTTACTTTGCTTAATACCGGTAATAATACGACATACCTTTACTTTTACTTCTCTCGGTAATCTTAGTAGTCCCTGTGATGAAGTAGACTTTATTGCAAAAACGCATAATGCTTCTGTAACGGGCATTGCATTGTTTAGAGAGTCCAATGCAGCGCCGGGTCGTGGTACGGCCGGTGGCACATCGATGGGCAGTTCCACATTAGTTGCGGACAGATCGTCGACCCCAGTGGCGACCGAGTACGCGGACGAGGTCGCAGGCGAAGCTCTGGGCGCCGACGACGACGCCTCCGAGACGGACGAGCCCAACGCGGCATCCGCGCCGCCTGCCGATAACCAACACCACGATGATCCTATGGGTGATAGGTAAACGCGACGTTTTCACAACGCCTACGCTTGGGCTTTGCACATATTATAAAGTTCTACTTCTGTATTATTTGCTTTTGGTTTCTTCTGTTTGAAAAATTAGTTAGTTATACATAGTTAGCGTTTCTAACAAAAAAAAATTGTGGTACACGTTTTCCCTCAGCGAAAACGGTCGGCGTGTGTAATCCTGCTTCGCGTGATCCTCTAACATAGTTTTGCTCGTTACTATTATTGTCTTCGTTATATTTGTATTGTTAGTTACTATTATTGTCTCTAATTGTTTGATGTATTTTGCTTTTATTAAACGAATCGTATTCTTTCAGAGGTCAAGATCAACACGTAGTAGTAGAAAATGGCACCGAACGAGTGGAGGGTGGGGAAAGTGAGAGTGAACTGGACTTGCTGGCCGAAGCGGAAACTGAAAGCGATTCTGACGACCAGGACAACACAGACACTGCGCAGAGAAGTGTTCAGGCCGGTACTACTCAAGGATCAGATGCAGGTACAAACAACTCGATCGATTATCGTCAACAAGTGAATATGGATCGTCACTATTAAAGTATATTAGCTTAGCAATTATCTCACTTGATCACTTGATGACATGAGTCATGTACCATCATACAATCAATTAATATCGTACTTTGTTAGTATACACATCAGTAGGTATTCCAATGGGCTCAGAGTCCTTTGAGAAAAGTAAAAATTTTGTTGTACAGGAATCGCTTCTCTTCTTCTATACCCAGAAGACGAGAGCGGCGACTCGACACAGCCCGAGGACGAGGACTCTGAGGCGGGCGAGACTGACGAACAGGACGCCGAGACCGAGCCGCCGCTGCACGACGGTGAGCCGTTGGAGCGCCGCAGCGCGCCCCCCGCGCGCCCCAATCTTGCGCCGCACTCCATGCAGTGGGCCATACGGTAACTACCCGCGCACTTAAACCAAACTCTCCCTTTATTACTTGATATACCTCCCCTTGCCTATTGGAGTAAATTATTAGGGTGGAAAAATTAACGTATGTCAATTCAAAAACAACACAAAGGCTACTTCATTAACAGTTGAAGATACTACACAAAACGAATCATAAAACTTAGAATAAACACATTACATTAAAGTCAACACCGATCACAAAAATTTTGAATTTCTACATTTTATTTACGTTTTCAGTAAATTTGACTTGGGTAATTTGAGTACATTATCAATGTGTGTTTCAAGTTAATCAGTGTATCGACGTGACAGGTCCCGCGAGAGCACGCGCGGCACCAGCAGCAGCGCGGGCGGCGTGCGGCTGGCGGGCGGCTCCTCGCTGGTGTTCATCGACCCCGCGTCCTTGCGCCGCTCGGCCGCGGCCGCCGCCGCCGGCGCGCACGACCCCCACTCCACTTCCACCACTGCTTCCTACCTCGCCAGAGCTTTCGGTTCGTATACGCTATAGGCGAAACGAAATACGTTCAGATTACTCCCAAAATTCGACTTCCCGGATAATCTATTCTCTAAATCTGCAAATCTAACATTATAAAATTTTTATAATGAAAGTATATGAGTTTATCTAGTGAATGTGGAGACCCGAAACACGATTGATTAAACTTGCCTTAAATCTGCCTTTTTGGTAGATGAAAATCAATTTTATCCGATATTGTGTCCCAGCGATCCCACGACCCAGCGGCAGCGAGACGCACACTGCGCGCCGCGGCTCTGCTCGCGCGACTACTACACAGCGTTGCAGTGTGCGTCTTGCTGCCGCTGGGTCGTGCGCTCCCAGAGGTAGGACTATGAATTAGTCCGAAACATGTCGGGTTAAACTCGACTTATATACACGAGTGTGATCCGTTTTATTTCACTACGTTTGTGGTATATCTTAAAAAAAAATATTTTGTTATAATATACACAATTCTATATTCTAATACATGTATTTTTTTTTCAGAAAGATTGGTTTGGATCAACAAAGTCGAAATAAGTTATTTGTATTATAATATCAAATCGATTCTATACTTCGACCCGTCATTGCGAAACGCTAGTTTTTGAATTTCGAACATGGTGAGCGGCAACTTACCTTTTCATTGCAATGCACCTCTGTGGCTCTATGGTATATGGTATATATGCACGTTTTTAAAAAAACTGCGGGAACGCGAGAAACGTTTTCGTCGGACACTGCGAAATTACTTATGAATAAAAATATCGCTATACCTATAAGTAACAAACTAATTTCAAAAACGTATCCCAACCCCGTATCAAATTGAGTATGATACATCGTTATTTTGTTTAATTAGTTACATTGAAATAGGGCTTAGAACTCAAAGAGCAATAAACACGATATTCACCTAAACTAATATTTTTGAAAGATGAATTTATGAACGTAAGTAATATATAAAATTACCTGTAAAATAATTATAATAAGCAGCCAGAGCAGATTTGTATCATAAAACTCTTCTTAATTTTTTTATCTTATTTGACGGGTTCGATTCCCGGCCAATGCAAGCAAATTTAAAAAATCGCTTAATGCAGTATTTAATGTTTTCAAAAATAAAAGTAAGTTTCCTTTGCATATAATTGACTATTTTTAACAGACTTCAAAAAAGGTTCTACGTTCCACTGTATGTATTGTAGACCGAATTTCAAAATTCTTTTTTTATTCGAAATGATATACTCCCGAGGTGGTCCCATTGTCACCAAGTCATGATCTGATGATGGGATCCCAGGGAAGTCTGTAGCAACCCTCAAATTTTATAGGCACGTATTATGTGTTTCATATACGTATTTTCTAAAGCTACTAGTATTTGAGTCTGGTAGTCATCATCTCATGTTGATGAGCTGACTTCATATTTCTGCTACTTAGTGCTAGGCCATAAAACTTTAGGCTTTAGTTTCTGTTGTCCGAAATAAATGCATTTTATTTTATTTTATTTATTTATTTATTTATTTATTATTATTTTAGAGGATTATTTTACGTTTTTTTTCTAAGGTTTTTTTTTAAGGCGGTTTTCCTTTTTTTTTTTCATTATTAAAGGTAGGTAGCTATATACAAATATCCTCTCCCCTGTATATACAAATAATTTATTTCGACTTTGTTGATCCAAACCAATATTTTTGAAAAAAAAAGATATTAGAATATAAAATTGCGTATATTATAACAAAATATGGTAGGTGTCGCTGACTCGCAAGTAGTAAAAAAAAATTTAAAACTTGAATAGGCAAAATTGTCCACTTCAAAAAACGTTAGGACGCTTATATTTTTTTTTATTGTTAAATGTGTATTAAATAAATGTATAAAACAGCCGAATAGCAAGTCAATCGGTTACGTAGTTTGACTAAAAAAAATTAAAACTCAATATCATTTTTTTAATTTTTTTTTCGCAAACCGTATGTATTTAAGGCTTAATATTCGGTACAGATATATCTAAGATATAAGATATATTTAAGACAAATAAACGTGCATAAGAATATTTCATATTCAGCCAGGAGCGATTTTACTATGGCATTCCGGCCAGACCCTTTTATCGTACATAAAGAAAGCTAATGAATTTTTCTACAACTTGGTTATATATATTTTTTAATACAGTTGCTCAAAAATTGGTACTTTTTGATTCTACGTATTATGCGGAAAGTTGGATTTTTCGTACTGGTGCTTTTATTTTTCCAAGACGACGGTGGAGGAAGGCGGCGACCTTCCACCTCCTCCACGATAGGGAAGCTCGTGCCGGGTCACCGCCTTTGGTTTCATTGTAATTTTCTCGCAAATGTATTAAAAGACGTCGTTTAGTACACGTGCCGAAGTATCATTTTCACTCGTCCCGAGTACTATTAAAAAGTACTATTTCACTTCTCATGCTCTTAAAGTTCGTGTTTATGCTGGGTGAAGAATGCCTAAAATTAGAGCATAAAGCAACACCTTCGTCTAAGACCAAGGCAATCGAGCTAATCTGCCACACAGGTTATGGAACCTCAGAATAAACTTGATATTTGCTTTTGCTTGTTTAGTACTTTGTAGGATTTTTAAGACTAAGGCAATCGGGCCAACTGCCACACAATTTTCCACAGCAAAAGCTTTATACATATTCTTAATTCTAATAATAGTAAGAGGGTGTGTCCATTTCATGTAAATTGGCTGTATAGATAGTGAGTTTGAATTTGACATTACTTTTAGGATTCAAGATGGCGGATGACAATTAGATTTTTTTTACTTAAAGGAAGGTCATGGGTGTCGATTTCATGTAATTTGGCTGCAGTAAGCTCGAATTTGACATTATTTCTCGGTCCAAGATGGCGGATATTTTAGCAATTAAATTAATTTCTGTGTGTTTGACATCTCGTTAACTAACTCTTTTGTTCCCAGGAATCGTTATCCGGCAGATTGCCGATCTTCTCTGGGAATACGAGCGTGTCACACTACCGATACCGCGCATGTTACCACTTTCATACCGGGAAGCATTGCGATTGCAATGCTACCTCGAAAGACAACTCAAACCGACTTGGGATTGGTTAGTGACCGTCATGGACGCTACAGAAGCTCAACTGAGGTAATTGTTTTCTCCTGCGATATTGAGGTATAATTTACGCCAAATTACTGTAACAGAACTGTCGATCACAGGTTTGGAGCATCTTTGACTTCCAACAACGCTACACCAGCAGCAGCGGAAACAGGACGACCTAACGCGCCCGCCGTGAGGCGAGCGACGTCCTTCACTTCTACCGCAACGAGGATTATAGGTTTCTCAGATGGGCCCAGAACTAGAGATCGTGAACAAGGTAAATACCTACCATACATAAACAGGTATTTTCTCGCATTAATTCTTGTTACAAAAAAAATGGATAAGCCGTAATAATTGTTGTAGCAGGCGTTGAGGCGGGCAGCGCGCGGCGCGAGTTCCTAGCGTACTGCCTGTCGCTGCTGCGCGCCCACAGCGCCGAGCATGCTGAGCAGCTACCCGTGCTGGACGTGGCAGCGCTCAAGCACGTCGCCTACGTGCTCGATGCCCTTGTCTACTACATGCGTGCGGCGCAGCCGCAGCCGCACCACCACCACCTCTGGTCCTCGGTTAGTATAAATATGTACACTACACTGGCACCTTAAACCTTGTTCTTGCGCGCGCTGTCGGTAATTATGCGGTCACTACATAACTGCAGTGCAGCTTCAGTTTTTTGTAGCACTCGTTATGTAATTTTTTTGGGATATTGTTTGCTATTTTTTCATCATTGCACCTTGGGTCCTAAGACATAAGAATAAATAAAACATAGTAGAACGGAAACTCCCGCTCCGGACGGGCTCAAGGTCACGATATTAGAGTATTCGTTAAACAGACTACTCAGTCAGGCTGTCACGGCCGGCGTCGCCGCACGCGCGTTTGGTTGTTTATGATTTGGTTGTAACAGTTTTACATGAGCCTGTATGTATTTTATTTTATATTTGTAGGTAAGTAATACTTACTTAAATCACCTTAAATAGCTTCTCTTGGTATGGCACGGATAATAACTTCATATTTAGAAGTGTCTATAATTATGTAGGTACGTTATGATTTATAAATCTCGTATTTTGTAAAACTGGAATTAAATAATGATTTCAAAGCAAAGAAAAACTTACATCTTAGTGATGTTATCTTTAGACGTATCTACTTAATATTTAACAGCTAGCAACCCTAGCAACACGACTGGATGACAGAGGGGTGTAACGACGTGAAGTGGGAAGTAGATATATGAATGGCGGTGTTTTGGACTCGATCAAAAGAGATTCCGTTCTACTATGTTATTATTTGTTCTTATGCCTAAGGGTCACGGTTTTGGTGATATGATTTTTTAAATGGGTTTCTAAAATTTCCCGAAATCCCGTTTTGAAAAGTTCGTAACTTTTTTAATAATGTAAATCATTTAATGTATGTGTTTTTTTTTATTTAATACTCGGTGATACCTGCTTGTTCAAATAATAATAGATTTTATTCTAATTGATAATCCTAAAGGGATTTAATCGGGTAATTTGATATTGTTTCTCAAAAATCATATCTCCATAACCATGACCCTTAGGACCCTTGGGGTCCAAGGGTGAAAAGATAGCAAATGAAGGCTACACGGAAAGAAGATGTCTTGTCACTTTTTTTTAAAACAAGATTTTAATCTTAAAATGTAAAGCACTCAATAGACTTCTAAGCTATATGTTACCACTCAGTTACAGATACTAGTATCAACCTTTAGCGGGGATACATCATTCCTATAGACTGTGCTATTACTGATCAGGCAGCGCGCGTCGAGAGCGATACGTCCGTTACTGGGGAGCGCTCGGCGCTTTCTGAGTCGAAGAAAGTTTATGCGCGCGGTTATACAGAATGTTTGGTATAACGATGTAGGAACTTTAGGAGGGGATACATGGGACTATTAGGAATAGTTTGAAGCCTATATGTTTTAGTCTAATATGCGATAGTTTTTTTTTATTGAGTTTTGCTGATATTTTTTCCTTTTTACCAAAAGTTGACATAAAAAAATAAATTTCAAACAGACTGTGCAAGCAATCAAATTTATTTCTTTATAATTAACACCGCAATTAATTTATTAACCAATCACAAAAAAAATCAGCCTCCCACTGGCTACACATTTTTTTTATTATCGATTTTGTAGGTCACCATGAGTGAAAACTATCGGGCTGTGAAAAAAAAACTTCTTAGGATACTAATGTTCCAATTACTTCAAAAACATGCTCGATATGTTTACCGTAATTGAACATAAAAATAACAGCATAATGGGGATGTACCGATAAATCTAACCCCCTCTTTTTATATTTTATTTCGATAAAACAGGCCAAAATAAGGATACGACTTTCTCATTTTTAGGGTTCCGTACCTCAAAAGGAAAAAACGGAACCCTTATAGGATCACTTTGTTGTTTGCCTGTCTGTCTGTCAAGACCCTTTTTCTCTGGAACGCGTGGAGGTAGCATGCTGACATTAATAACAAATACTCAAGCCTGCAGTCTCTTGAAGCTGTGAAAAAATCAACCTTCCAAGTAAACGCAATCAAAAGATACAGTTATTAAAAAGGTGGTTTCCATACAAATCACCGTACTGAGAAAACCTGAAGGGTACTACCAGTTGTCCTAGAAACCGGAATTTTGGTATGAAGGTAGCTCTTATAGCACAACCACTACTAAGGATATTGATGGTTAAAACATTAATATCCTAAGTAGTTTTTACTACGCACACACACACAAACACACATACACTCACACACACTCACTCACGCACATCATTCACCATTTTGATAGACACAATGAGTGTTTTCTGTCAGAAATGAACCTTTTTACAGCCAATTCAATTTAAATAAAAACTAATTAGGATATTTATGTTTTAACCATCACCATCCTAAGTAGCTTTTATTACACACACACACATCATTCATCATTTTGTTAGACACAATGAGTGTTTTCTGTCTGTTACAGCTAATTAAATTTAAATAAAAACTGGGAGAATGGTATTTATTTATCGATTAATCATTTGATTGCAAAATTTGCAAAGTTAATTTAAAATAAAGTGCGTGCAATAGTGTATTTATTTGCTTTTTTATTTAGAGAACATAAATTGTAAAAATAAATGATTTGATCTAAGAATAAACTTGAGTAATTGTCTACTTCGTACCTTTTTTGTTCGGTCATGTTGACCAGTGATTTTTTTTTATTTGTTGCAATTATGTTGTAATTTTTATTTTCAATTACAGTAACCATATCAAGCATGTTTTTGAACTAATTGGAAGATTAATATCTTAGGAAGTTTTTTTTTTTTCACAGCCCGATAAAGTTTATTTTTTTGGCGGAAACCACTCATGGTGACCTACAAAATCGATAATAATAGTAGATTAATGCCCAGGCGTGGAAAGTGAGCAATTACTGGAGCGAGTACTTAGTTTAAAAACAAGAACCGCAGGTGAGTGTTTTTAATTAGTACGAGTCCAGCAATTGCTATTCCTGCCGTGGCAGATATAGATTTTTTTTCTCAAACATTAAGAGGAAATAAGAAAATTTTAATTATTAATTAACTCTCATAATACAGCAAGCCAAAACTGCCATTGTTGTTACTATTTGTGGCAGTGTCTTAAATATTATTTATGTAATTATTAACATATTTAATTTAATTAAATACTTAATAACTAACTAAATTCATTAGGTAATTTCCTTACCCCTGTTTTATAATAGTTTCACAACGACTAAATATTTCCATTGAAATTTAAGTGGTACTGAGCAGTTTGCTTTAGTTAATAGTTATCCTCTGATTTTCATCATGGTGGACTTCTATACAAAAAATGATCACGATTTTGTTACTAAAAACTATTAAATTAATATAACTTGCTTAACTTTAAATAAATCAAGACTTTGTGCGTTATTGTTACCTGTTTACGTATGACTTCATTCCCGCCATTTTTTTAAGTTAAAAAAGTACATTTTTCTTTTTAATACTGCCAAGCTATTTAAGACATTGATAAAAATGTTAAATTTCGAATAGAACGCCTGCATACAGCCACCGGTTTGGCTGAATGAGATATGTCACTGGATGTTTCCATGGTCTATTTTACTTTTTAAAAAGTTAAAATCAAATGAAAAACAGTCCAGCAATCCGATTTATGGACAGGTAATCGCGGCTGCAATGTAATGCGGCCGTCAACAAGGCACTTCGTGTTCGGTTACTTCGAGTAAAATGACAACATTTCCGACAATGTTTGAGAAAAAAAAATGTGTAGCCAGTGGTGTGCTGATTTTTTTGTGATTGGTTAATCAATTAATTGCGGTGTTAATTGTAAAAAAAAAAAATTTGATTGTTTACACAGTTTGTATAAAAAATATTTTTTTATGTCAATTTTTGGTACCAAGTAAAAAAATCAGAAAAACTCGATTAAAAAAAAACTGACACATATTGGACTAAGGCATATAGGCTTCAAACTATTCCTAATAATCCCCTGTATCACCTAAAGTTCCTACATCGTTATACCAAACACCCTGTATATATATTTTTTCAGGATGAAAATGAGAATGAGGAGGGTGATGAGGACATGGTCGTGGGCGGCGCGGCGGCGGCCGAGTCGGACGGCGAGGGCGACGGCCCGCGCGGCCGCGCGCACAACTTCTTCCAGCGCTCCGACTCCACGCTGTGCCTGGGCTGCCCGCCCCCGGACCCCTTCAATAGTAAGTTTACCGGCAGGGCTGTTACACTTTCAGTTTCTGCTCATCCCTCATCAAAGTTACGTGCATCCGAGTTTTGCTTGCTCCATGACAAATGTAAAATTATTGGATTGATTTTTAACCCCCTACCCAAAAAGGGGTTTTATAAGTTTGACATGTGTATCTGTGTGTGTCATCGTAGCACCCTACCGGATAGACCGATTTCGATGCGGTTTTTTTTAATTGAAAGCTAGTCAAATCGAAATGGTCCTTAAGCTAAGTTTCATTAAATAAGTTAATTAGGTTATCTGATGATGTATGTTCGCTCCCAGTGACGATGCAAGAGGCGCTGCCGCTGGCGGATCAGCCGCAGCTGCTGCAGCCGAACGCGAGGCGCGAGGAGTTGTTCGGGATGCCGCGCCAGCCCGTCACCGTTCCCGCTGCCGGAGACGCGCCACCCGGCGTCAACAACCCGCTCGAAGGTTTAAAAAAATGCAAGCATGATAAAGAGCACCTCTCTGAGGACAAATATCGACGGTACTCTGACTCAACCTCGTATATAAACTTTGACGAAATTGGAATAACCACTCTAGACCGCGAACCTAAGGCGGTTCTTTCAATTTCGTCAATGTATATATACGAGGTTGAGTCAGAGTACCGTCGATATGTTGGTCTGCCTGTGCGAAGTGATTGCGTTAACTGTATATGGCGCTTGAAAGATGAGTTATCGTGACCAAAAAAAAGCCATAAGGTAAATGGCTGAACTTTGAAAAATAATAAAGTACTAGTTTCACTAATATAAATAACACAAAAACTGACCAAATATTTGGTTAAACTAAATTAAATCTAAATAAGGCCCTCTTGGCATGGTGCCCAAAAGGCTGGCAGCGTTGCCTCGCTGAATAATAGCGATGTTGATTCTATGAGAGAGAATACTGCCAGCCTTTTGGTCACAAGCTCCATCGAAAAACCCTTTTGCAATTCTGAAGTAAGCTTGTAATAATAGATAACAATTAGGCGAATACTCTTCGTCATTTCGAAACTTGGGTCTGGAACACAGGTCAGGTCCGTTTTTTCCCACACGAAAGCATTTGGCATTGAATCTGTGTTTTAAAGGGTGTAGCAGGATAGCCTTTCAAAAATTGCCCCCAAAGTTTGATAATATTATCAGATGATGCTCCGTGAGGAAAAAATACTTCATAACAATTTTTAACCCTCGACTGCCCCCTGGAATTCGTTACCCTACCCACGTTACATAGAGATTGATTGAATTGGCAGTGGTGCCCCGGCGCCTGGGGCTGTCGACGCGCGGCGCGGAGCGCAGCTGGTGGCCGCCGGCGCGGCCCGCCTCCGCGCCCCCGACGCACTCGCACTCGATGGGGCGGGATGAACCGCAGGTAACCCGGTTTAACTAATCTTTCCGTAACTAACTTTACATTAGTATCGTATTCACTCGGATGACTATTCTATGACGTATTGGCAAAACCAGTAGTTTATGCAACTGTTTCATAATAGTATCAAACGAGTGGTTTAAGGCCTAATTATGTAGAGTTGCAGACATTACTTTTTCTACACACATATTTTATAAGTACTCTAAGATGGCACTTTTATTAACATGAAACTACCGTGAGACTCAATAATGACGAAATAAAAATGGATCACTCACGTATAAAAGTCGAGTTTACACGACGTAAACATGTCATGAATTTGGCTTTTTTTTTTTCTTCTATCATAGACATATCGAGCTGACGTTTCGTATAGACAATTTTTTTTTATTGAGGCTTATTTTTGACTGATTTTCGTAATGATTGTCATTTCCTAGGGTTGCCAAATGCATAATAGAGAACTTATGATACAGTCATGGCCCACTAATTAAGAACAAACACATTTTACTTATACAACTAGATACAGAAAATACTACCATAATTTGCATAATTCAGCACAATACAAGTAATTAATGTTAATTAAAGCTTTATCATTAATCTAGGTAAAAGAAAAATAGTTCTATCTACATGCATTAGTTCGCGAACCTATTGATAATTGATGAATATGTAAACTTGTTATGGTTTAAAGTACTTTATTACTGGCACTCTAATTAAGAACAGTGGGTTTGAATCCTCTTATCTTCCAAAAAATACAAAATAACCAATATGTCACCTGGCTGTCTGTTTCTTGGCTATTCTATTATTATTTCATGTTTGATTAGCAAAAATGGGTAAAAAAACCTTAATTCTGATGCATCCATCAGAAACGTCATGGTAACCCTCGCCTCAGGCGCACGACGCTATAAAACAAGGCTGGCAGTAGATTTTCTAGCTGGGCCAAATTTTTTAAGTCTGAGGCGGCACCGGGCCACTACTTTTAGCAGTGTGGCTGACCATCGCCCCGTCGCGCTATTGGCTGGCTGGAAAATTAACGCGTTGGCGGCCAAATTCAAATACCTTGGCGGGCCATTTACTTAGTTTCCCGCGAGCATGTGTTTGGCCAGCCTGGGTTTGGACAACGTTCCGAATTTCCACTCGCTTTCGCCTGAAATCCAAATCTGTATCATAACGAATATATGCTGCTACATTATGCATAATGACATCCCTGTGGTAAGCAAGGAGATTTTTTAATTTTCAAGTAAATTGTGTACTTACATGTGAAAAGTGATTCCACTAACCTTGGGACACTTGGGACAGTGATCCGTGTGATTTTTGCACAACTTGTCGTGACACATGAAGGCGTTTTAAAACATGAATCTTATTTTTGGTAATTGAAATAAACGCTCCAATAAAATAAACTGTCAAAACAGCGTCCGCCATTGCGGACTCACGCAACTTAACTGATCGGCGCGCCGGTACAATTTGCAAGCCCCGCCCACCGCGTTACAGTTTTCGTGGTGTCATTTTGAAGCGACAGGAAAGATTCCATGTCTTATATGCGTTCTCTGATTTAAGTTGTTAATTAGTGTGCCAGCTTATTTATTATAAATTAAGTTAATTTCGTTTTTTTTATTATTATTATCTACTTTTTGCTATAGTGAAATAATCCGTTGATGAGTCACGTATGTCAGTGACGTGAGTGATCCGTTTATTTCACTATGATTGAGTCTCACGGTAATTTCATGTTAAAAACTTTTTGTTGTTAAAACTTGATTAATCGACTTCATAAATACTGAAATTAAATAACATAATAAAAAAATAATTTAAAAAATAGCCAATAAAAAATATATATATATATGTAATACTAAGGATGTTCTTAATTAGTGGGCCACTACTGTATGTATGTGTGTAGATAAAATACTTTTCTCAAACATTGTCGGAAATGTTGGCAATTTACTCGAAGTAACAGAACACGAAGGGCCTTGTTGACGGCCGCATTACAATGCTGGCTCGATTACCTGTCCATAAATCGGATTGCTGGACTGTTTTTCATTTGTTTTTAACTTTTTAAAAAGTAAAATAGACCATAGAAACATTGAGTGACATGTCTCATTCAGCCAAATCGTTGGCTGTATGCAAGGGTTCTATTCGAAATTTAAATTTTTTATCATGTCTTAAATAGCTTGATAGTATTAAAAAGAAAAATAATGCTTTTGTAATAAAAAAAAGGCGGGAATATGTAAATAACAATAACGCACTAAGTTTCGATTTATTTAAAGTTATGTAAATTATTTTAATTTAATAGCTTTTAGTAACAAAATCGTGATCATTTGTTGTATTGGAGTCCACTGTGATGAAAATAAGAGGAGAACTATTAACTAAAGCAAACTTATAATCGTCCCACGATAACTCTGCATAAGATATTAATTGGCAACCCAGAAAAATCACGCTGTGGTAATACTTTTTTCGTGACACTCAGACATTTCTTCAATTATAAATAATAATAGCAATCATAAGTCGCTGTTTTTTTTTTTTTTTTTTTCAAATATGACTGTTCATTGGAGGACAATTTTGCCAGTGTTTAGTAGGTTTTGTCGTTGTGCGGTAAAAAAATCTAGAAAACTGAATTTGAGAAGTATTTTAATGGTGAATGAACGATGACCTGTTTATGTTTAATCTAATCAATAGTTCAAAACGTGTTGTTTGACTATAAATCAGTGTTGCCATAAACAAACTTTAGATTTTTATTGTTGTCAGTTCGTTGCAGAGTTATCGTGGGGGGACTAAGTATAGTACTGCTTAAATTTCAATGAAACTATAACAAAATAAGGGTAAGGAAGTTAGTGAATTTTGTTAGTTATTGAGTGTTTAATTAAATAAAGTATATTAATAATAACTCAGATATTTTACGATAAATAATATTTAAGACACTGCCACAATTATAGTAACAACAATGGCAGTTTTGGCTCGCTGTATTATACAAGTTAATTAATAATTCCTTATTTCCTCTTAATGTTTGAGAAAAAATCTGTATCAGTCACGGCTGGAATAGCAATTGCTGGACTCGTACTTATTAAAAACACTCACCTGCGGTTCATGTTTTTAAACTAAGTTCTCGCTCCAGCAATTGCTCACTTCCTATGCCTGGGCATTAATCTGCTACTAAAATAAATGTGCTTTTTGTTATAATTGACACATTATGACTGTGTTTGGCTATTCAATATCGTTAATGATTTATTTGTTCTACCCACTGGTGGCTATTATGTACTTGCATGACTTTGCTTTATAGAATAATGTATCTCAAGAATCATGGTTTTTATAAGGTTATTTTATTAATAATTAAATATTTCTCTATTAGGATTTATCTTGCGCGAAGGACGCTCTAGGTAAAATGGATGTCGACACTGATGGCGAATATTTGTCCGATTCTGATTCAAATGAAGCGCGTCACATCTCCAGGAAAAAGCCTCACAGGTACTATACTAATTTATTGCAATTTAACACGACCGAGTGTCCAAAATTAAGTGGGTTAACAAGAAAAGTTGTATAGGCAAACAGTAACCCGGTGTAAAGCGTTACAGTTTTATGTCATTATTTGTGACGTTCCATAGCAAAAGGGTTATTATCACCAACTTTAATATAAAGTTATTTTCATGCATGTACCATTATTAATTTGCAAGATACAGAGGATTTTGTCACTGACCCGTTTTATTTGACCGCGAGTGTAGTGGTACTTAATACGACGGATCGTGGACGGAGGACATATGAAAGGGCACGGAGTTCCACTGACGATTCTATAGGTCTCTATGGGCCCGATGTAGACTTGCTCGCGTCCGTATCTTGGCTACGATTCGATGACCTGTTTGGGGAAACTGAAGGTGTTGCTTGTGCATTGCGGACGAGGTTATCAAGACGAATAACTACCGGAAATACATCATGAAGGACGGAACTATCGACATTATTTCGAGCATCTCGCCAACCTGGGAAGTCACTCCAACATATTATTTCCGGTGGTTCTCGCCTTGCAAACAACGAGTACTTGCAGAGGCACAACCAAGTTCCTAAAAAGATACTACACCAGCAACTTGCTCTTTTATATGGCTTTATAGACCATAATTGGATTCTAATTACGGCCCTGTGTTTTTATTATGTTCATAGTAGTTGTTGATACTCGACGATAGATGGCGGCCTGTTTAAAAAAATATTATAAAAATTGCAAAAATGGTATTTTGGCGACTAAAAAGTCTTTAGAAATGTAAGCAGAACCAATTTCAGTACATATGATTTTTAAAATATGTTAATACTGAGTACCCATGTATTTTGATTTTCCAATACACAAAGTGTCACCATCTATTGTCAAGTAGTAGGTATTGTCAAGGAGTAGGTGTAATGAAATGAAAATGCCTTTAAATTAGGTATCTATGCCAGGGCTTTTTCGTAATGGCTTAGGAACCCTACCCTGGGCGTGTCCGACACGCTCTTGCCCGGTTTTTTTAAGTTAGAATATGACTGGGCTATACCTACAACCTTCTTTGTATTTCGCACCACAGATCTGATGAAGTTTTTTTTTACTGGTAATACCAAAAATGTCAGAATTCAACGAATTTTTAAAATTAGAGTAAGTAGGTATAATTAAAACTAAGTCACTCAGAATAACTGTTCTATAAGCAAATAGGCAGGTTTAGTCCACCAATATCATAAATCGTAATTCACGCTTTTAAAAAATAACTAAAGCCTGACCACTTATGAGGTGCGGCAATGTTGCTGAATTTCTATGGAACAAATTTATTATACTGATCATTAGTGCAGCTGATAATGTAAAATTTTATACATTAATAAATTTAAATAATATTTACAATGCACCTGCTTCAAAAATGCCACTTAGGACTTACGTGGGTTAACATATTCATGGATATAATCAAATGAGCACATAAGATAGTTGCGACGTAAAGTAGTAGTTTTTTGTTTTCGTTGAGACACCCGCACTCGGCGCTGACGAGTGGGCTGGGCGCGCTGGCCGAGCCGACGCCACCCTCCGAGTTCCACACGCTCGTCAACACCGCCTGTTCCATCATCGAGGCGCCGCACCGGCAGGGACTCGCCTCCTTAGCTTCCCCGGGTATGCCACGAGCACCATTTGATTCTTCATGCATGCCTCACTGAGTCTGTACGTGTACTTTACTCTCGTCATGTATGAACATTGCTATTTAGTTGATGTATGGTGTGTGTTCGCAGGTCCGAGCGGGTCCGGCGTCGGCATCGCCATCACGGAGCCGCGCGCGTCGTCCTCCCGCAGTCCCATGAAGACTGTCATTGTACGTGCTGTAAGTCACTCCACTTCTATGGGGGACTTTACTTATCAAAATTAAACCCTGATCCTTGTATTGGAATTTACTCCCTTCAGCTGCCTGGCATTTCGGTCAATATAATACGATAAATAAAATGACCCCCATTAGTGAAGTGTCACTGCGTAAGTTTTGTAACTTTGTTCTTTTGCTAATTTTATTTTTTTTCGCTTATGATTTTGTTCATGTACAGTTTGAATTGAAGGCTATGGTTGAACCTTTTAACAATTGACAAAATTTCGTATTTCTCAGGAGTGTGTTTTTATAAGCTGTCTGTTTTCTGTTTGGAAAGAGGAATACATGAATAGTTTTAAATTTTCAATAGGATTCGCAACTAAATCGAACTCAAATGTCCGTCGTCTGTCCAGCTGTTCGTCTGTTCTCCTCTACAGGTCGCATTTCTCAACCGATTTTCGTAAAATTTTGTGATCAAGCTCGCTTATTATATAAATGTTTTTGTCGATTCGCTTTTGGATTATTTTTGCAAAAAAAAATATCAAAAAGTTCGTGAAATTTTGTGATAATGTTCTATAATTAATTATACTCACTTATGAGCGTACAAACATTTTGTGACACCTCGTCAATCCTGCGATCGCTGCAAGTGATCGTGTTTTAACAACTCGCACTACCATGTTTACGGGTGTGCGTGCGCTCTGAGCGCTGCGGACGGGACCGACGCTTCTTGATCATATACTTTTTACTGAGCTTAGGAAAAAATATTCTCATGAGCTGTAACTATTTTTACTTCGTAATAGAACAAAAAATGACATGCGTTTTCAAATTCAAGATGGCGGCATGTTTTTTTTTAAATGTTGTGGGTATAATTTTCGAGGTTCTAGCTAATTAGAAAAATAACATCCATTTTCAATTCCAAGATGGCGGACACATTTTGTTGTTTTCAGGGGCTCTGATAACGAAAATGACATCCGTTTTCAAATCCAAGATGGCGGACATAATATTTTCTTCTAAAATCGACATGGGTGTCATTTTCTATTTTTCCGGGAGTGCTGATTACGAAAATTAAATTTATTTTCAAATCCAAGGACATAATATTTTCTTCTAAAATCGACATGGGTGTCATTTTCTATTTTTCCGGGGGTGCTGATTACGAAAATTAAATTTATTTTCAAATCCAAGACGGTGGTCACAATTTTTTGTTAAAAATCGACGTGGTTGTCATTTTCGTAATGAGCACCCCACAAAACATAGAAATTGACACCCATAACGATTTTGAACAAAAAAATGTGTCCGCCATGTTGGATTTGAAAATGCATGTCATTTTCGTAATCAGCACCCCCAGACACCTAGAAAATGACACCCATATTGATTCAAAAAAAATTGTTAGCCAGTATGGATTTGAAATTGGAAATATTTTTTGTTTATACAGAAACAAAACAATCGTCGTAAGTTTATATTTAAAATCAGAGATATGTGGCAACCCTTGGAATATGGTAACTAACCTATTAACTTGTGTGGCAGTAGTAACATTGGATTTTTACGTTCTAATTAATTTGCGTTTATTGCTCATTTTTGAAAAAAAAAGTCATGTCAGACAAAGTGAGGTTTGAGAAAAATTCAGTGGATAAAATTTTAATTTACTATGTAAAGTTACTTAGGTACCAAGTTTAAATTTTAGCGGACACGCTATAGGTGATCAGGAAGCGCGCGATGGGTAGGCTCGGGCACCGACCTTTAGCCGGCGTCGAGAGCGATACGTCCGTTTCTTGGGAGCGCTCGGCGCTTTCTGAGTCGAAAAACGTTTATGCGCGCGGTGGACTTTAAAAATTTTACTAAATTAACTGAGTCATCCATACGCGTATAAAAAAACACACACACTGAACAACACCTGTAATTTTATAATAAAAATATTTTATTCGCAAAACATTTTTAAATATGTGAAAAAAAAATGTTTTAACTAACCGAATTACATATTCAGTAGTATCGTTTTTAGATAATAAAAAAAACATATTTCGGTAATTGTTCGATCGCTATGGACTAATAGACTATATACCCTATAGCAAAATGCAACAATTACAACATTTTTGGAAGCTTAGAATGGAAGCATTCCACCTGAAAGATAGTTCTGACGCGTATTTTTCGAAAACTATACGAAGAAAACCGTCTTGTTTGAAAGAATAGTAATAATTTAATTATAGCAACTCTATGGTCTAGAATAAAAGTTTATCTGTTTAAAACATTGGCTTTTTTTTGTAAGCATTTACATACAAATATAGCATTTGAAAAAGTCTAAAATCTTCTAAAACAGCAACTTTTTGTTCGTACGCTCTTAAAAAGCATTTGCGAAAATTTGTAGATAGTCGAATCGAATACGTAATAGATCCAGAACTGCACGCTTATTGTCTAACTAACTTGCGATCAGCATCGTGTCCATTTTGTATGTATGGGCTGACAATAGCTAGCTGTCACAGACGTACAAAAATTGACATTTCAATCCGATGTCGAGTGTCAAAATAGTTAGTTACGCAATTGGGCTTCTGTTACCGAGAGCATTTCGAAAGTATTCATACTCAGTATCGCCATACAAAATTGGTGGCCAGTAACTGGATGCCATTTTTTTAAGTGGCCTTTTTCTTCGAGTGCCATTCCATTACTGAATGTCGGCAGTCAACTTCTGAACTTTTCTTTGTCCAGGGCTAGCCTGAACAGCCGTTCCACAGTTTTGATGCCGGTCCACTCTCTTATGTTGCGAGTCAGGACATTTTCCTTCTTCCAACCTTCCGCTTCCCGGCCACTTTCCCCATCATTATAGTCTACAATAGATGGTATCTATCATGTCGCAGTACATGACCTAAATAGGCAACCTGTCACTGCGTGACTGCGCACCAGTTCCACCTTCTCCATACGATTCAGGACCTCAATATTTGTGACCTTGTCCGTCCAACTGATGCGGAGCATTCGACGGTAGCACCACATTTCAAACGCTTCAAGTTGCTTCCTGAGGTCTTCTTTTGTGGTCCATGACTCGCATTCATAAAGAACGACTGGCCATATCTACATATGCACTGCACTGCAGGAGCCTATTAGTGCGGGGTTTCAGCGGATATCTGCCGGTTGCTTAAAACTTTCCTCATTGTTTCGAAAGATGATCCGGCAACTTCTATACGCACATGGATTTTGGTGCCACTTTCCCAGACGTCCGTTAGCCATGATCCAAGATATTTATATTTTTGGACACTCTCCAGACTATTAGTTCCAACCAGTATGCTCGACTGGGGTTTGGGTCCACACGTCATAGTCATGTACTTAGTCTTGGATATATTCATGTTGAGCCCCACTTTTCTGCTGCTTTTGTATACTCGGAAGACAATGGCCTGGAGGCCCTCTTGAGTGGAAGCTATCAGTATATTATCATCAGCGTATCGTATTTTCGTAACCATCTCACCGTTGATGACGATTCCCGCTTACACGTTTTCCACAGCCTCTTGTTTGATGGATTCCGAGTACAAATTGAATAAAATCGCCAAAAATTTAAGTGGCCAGTTAGTGGTAATTTAACTATATAGATTTTTTTAAAGAAAAAATAAATAAACGGAAAATGTTTAGAAAATTACCCGAGCTTCGTGATAATTTGTGATCAGGTTCGATAATTACGTAGGATTATTTTTTTTTCATTATTAAAAAAAAACGTAATGAAAAATGTTCAATAATGAGGACGCGAGGTCTACAGCTCACAGAGCCACTAGTTACTCAGCGGTAAAATATGTGGCGCTTATATGTTTGTACAGACAAGGTAACCAAATATGTATACACCACAGAATCCCAAAAATATGTAAGTATACAGACCTTATTACTGCGACGTTAAGGTATGTATACAAATTTTTGCAACTTTGCGCGGATCCATGTCATGACTGTAGGTATAGGTAATTTTTGTACATAATATAGACTGCGCCAAATTTTGTACCTCTTGAGTATATCATAATCTCTCAGCTATGGCTGATACGGAAAAGGTTCTACATTTTAATACAATTGAAGTTGGTGTGTGTACATTTTTCGTGGGTTATTGTTAGCAAAAAACAGTGTTCAATACAGGGCGAGTTGCTGAGCGCAGCTGATCCACTGGAGTCCCAAGAAATATCGGCACACGTCACCGTCGAGACCACCGGCCTACCACCGCCGCCGCTGCTACCGCAGATCAATACTCCCCAGCAACCGTAAGTTGTTTACGACGGGATTTGTTTGTTTTTTCTTCAGATATCTTTATACACGGTGATTTTTAATCGTTGATCAGGAGTAGAAAATATTTATATCTAGGTAAAATTAAACTTAATAGGCGAGGTCACATGTAATTACCTCACTGTTTAATTAATTAAAACTTAAAACATAATTAAAACTAATACATAAATTATTGAAGGACGATACCTACCTACGTCAAGTGCCATCACTTTGGCGAGGAAATTTGACAGATCTTAAATCAATAATAAACTTTTCTTTTCACTCGTAATCTTATCAGTTACAGTTCATTTGCAGAATAAGAAATAGTTTATGAATAAGTAAAACGATTCGTTTTTAAATAGTGTAATTAAATAACAAAAGAAAATTGAATTTAAACATATTTCAACAAGTGTTTAAAATGTCCACCGTTTTGTTCTAAGCACAGTTCCGCTGTTCCGCTCGACATCTGTGATTATTTTTTATTCTGTTAAGAGAGCATTGCTTGCCTTTATTTCATCAAACGCATTGCATATTCTTTGGCGGAGTTCTTGCACCGTGTTGGATTCTTGTGCATAAACAATTCGTTTTACGTCATTCCAAAGATAAAATCTAATGGAGCTGACTCCATTAGATTTGAATCCAGATCTGAATCTGGACTACGTGGAGGCCATGGGATGGGGCCGCCACGGCCGATCCACCGCCCTGGGAATTCTTCGTCTAGGTACTCGCGAACCCTATGTTCGAAATGTGCGCGGCACCATCATGCTGGAAATGTAAATTGTGTAAATTCTGAAGTGGTACTTCTTCTAGTAGCTCTGTAACCACATGCCTTAGCAGTTTCAGGTAATTTCCTCCATTTAATCGGCCTTCAATAAAATACGGTCCAATTAATGTTCCACGACGACGACTTTGTTTATGTAATAATGACAATCACAAGTTATTACTTATAAATTTGTCATTGCCAATAAATTATCAAAGAGGTTGTAAGCTCACAGATAAAGGTTAGTAGAGTGACAAAGAATTTAGGACAAAATTAATTTCAAAATAAAATTTATCGTCCAAAAAAAATTTAATTAAAGTTAATTACGACTTCAACGTGACCGCCATCAATTACTGAGTTAGAAAAATTGGTACCTGATTACCGATTAAAAATCATCGTGTATTATATATTTATAACCTTTCGAAATAAATGTAATTTTTTAACACTGCTAATTTATTATAGCCCAATACTTCAACTCTCTGCCGCATGTGTTAAGGCCTCAAATATTGGTAGATGATTTTTAGAGGTGTTGTGGTGTGCAGACGCGCGTGTCCATCGCTGGGCGCGTCGGTGTCGCACGACCTGTTGCTTGGGCGCTGGCGGCTGTCGCTGGACCTGTTCGGGCGCGTGTTTACTGAGGACGTGGGCCTGGAGCCCGGCTCCGTGGTGGCCGAGCTCGGCGGCTTCCCTGTCAAGGAGGTCAAGTTCCGTCGCGACATGGAGAAACTGCGCAACTCACAGCAGAGAGATCTTACCTTGCACAAGGTAATCTTTTGCTTCCCACGTTTTAAAGCACGCTACTTATGTTCTCTTTTTTCTTAGTTTTGATGCATCGGTTCATTGTTTAGATGGAACGCGATCGTGCCAAGCTCCTCCAGCAAACGTTTGCCGAACTGAACAGTGCATTTACGGGGCAAAACCGACGCGTACACAGTGCGCAGCCCCCGCTGGCCGTCAACCGCGTGAAGGTGACCTTCCGAGACGAGCCCGGCGAGGGCAGCGGCGTCGCGCGGTCCTTCTACACCAGCGTCGCCGAGGCGCTGCTCGCCAATGAGAAGCTGCCGCCGCTCGAGCCCGCCACCAGCAGCGGGAGCGGCGGCGCCGGCGCCACTGGTGCTTCTGGGGGCGCCACTGGCCCCGCCGGCAGCGGCGGACCTAACACCGGAACACGGTAACATTCGTTCTTTTCACGTACTACTTTTAAGTACTTTGTATCAAAAATTACTGTACTCTAATTTCTAATTTTTTAATCCACGGAATTAAACATAAATGTTGTAAATAAAATACTTATATTTACAATCATTTTCGCGTATTGTTTATAACATATGCTTGGTTTAACTTTAAATTGCACAATTCAAACATAATATTACATATTTCTTTCTTTTCTGGGGCGAAAAATAGATGTTCTGGGTATCACTTTGACGATTATCATATATTACAATCTTTTGAACTGTGAATTATATTTTTGTATTTATTCAATAAATAGAAAAATTATTAAGCATTATATATGCATAATACAAAAATATGCATCATTAACCCCATTCTATTCTCCTCAATTTTGATTTTATTTGGTTACCCTCGCTTGCTTGGTTTAGCTAAAAACTTTTATTTACTTGCAAAACGTAGTTTCACACTTCCCTAAGGAATCCAAATAACACATTCCTTGTACGGTCGTTTACCACAGGAATTTTTATTGTGTGTGTTATATATATGTATATTTTTAGATATCGAAATAAAATGGAAATCCATACATAGCTCAAAGTAATTTCTGGATTTATTTTTTTATGCATGAAAAAAATAAAATAAAATATTTTTACACGAATAGCGTCAGCGGGAGAGGACGATTCATGATAAAAAAAACAAACGAGTTTGTTTTTTTTATCATGAATTTCTTTTTAGGTTTCCGTACATCAAAAGGAAAAAACGGAACGCTTATAGGATCACTTTGTTGTCCGTCTGTCTGTATTTATGTCTGTCTAGACCCTTTTTCTCTGGAACGCATGGAGGTAGCATGCTGAAATTAATATCAAATACTCAAGCCTGCGGTACCTTGAAGCTGTGAAAAAATCAAACTTGTAAGTCAACTCAATCAAAAGATACAGTCATTAAAAAGGTTGTTTCCATACAAAATGCCGTACCCGGAAAACCTAAAGGGTCCAGTTGTCCTAGAAACTTGAAATTTGGTATGAAGGTAGCTCTTATAGCAGACAACCCACAGAACAGAAAAAACTGTAGTAGTGGTAAGGGGGCGCGCAGCGTGAGCCATAATCCTGATCCCTCGTGCGCGAGTCCGACTCGTACTTGGCCGGTTTTTTTTTTAACAAATAGTTACGATTCTAGTCTAGAATGTTCTACCTCACGACATGCTTCAGGCGCTACTCAAGTAAAGAGGATATTGTCGATAACTCCTATAAAAATCAAGCAGTTATTTTGAACCAAGCAATGTTGAGATAATGTTCATAATGGTTAATAAAAGTAAACCTTATGTACACACAATGCAGTCGATTTTTAGGGTTCCGTACCTCAAAAGGAAAAACCGGAACCCCTATAGGATCACTTTGTTGTCCGTCCGTCTGTCTGTCTGTCAAGACCCTTTTTCTCTGGAACGCGTGGAGGTAGCATGCTGAAATTAATATCAAATACTCAAGCCTGCGGTCCCTTGAAGCTGTGAAAAAATCAACCTTCTGAGTCAACGCAATCAAAAGATACAGTCATTAAAAAGGCTATTTTCGTACAAATTGCCGAAATCCAAAAACCTAAAGGGTACTTCCAGTTGTCCTAGAAACTTGAAATTTGGCATGAAGGTAGCTCTTATAGCACAACCACTCCGAAAAGTCTCAAAATCTTAAATTTTTATGACTGTCTGTAGATTTCGCAGACCAATAAAAGTTGACCCCACACTGCGTACATTTTGCTTAGGAGCAGGGCTCTACTAACACTGGACAAGTTAAAACACTGACACTGGGGAAAAGCGTTATCATCTTTGTACGGAACCCTCGTGCGCGAGTCAGACTCGCACTTGTCCGGTTTTTGACATTATCTCTGTGAGAATAGTGGGGTGATTAATTATTAGCCGACAATTAACTGACATTTGCATTTACCAATTCAGATATTTCTCACAGGTGTCACATCTCCTTCCTTATCCTGGGAGTAAAGCATATATAAACAGCTTATGTTGCAAAAGGCAAGTAACTGATTCGAGTAAACCGATCTTTCGCAGTCGTAACACTCGAGAATGGTGTCAAAAATATCGTTAATAAATTGCTGTTTCGTGTCGATTTTTTTTTGCATTGCAGAAGTATTTTATGTCCCACTTGTGCATTTGTATTTTGTGACATAATGCGATGCTTGGCCGGATTAACCACCGGATTCGTAACGCTGTCCCAATCTTTAAACTAAAGGGGTTATTTAGCTGCAGTAACCGACATTTTCTTGTCAGTGCAACATGGGTTTCTCTAGGAAAAACATAGTTGATTTTTCTTTTCATACGTGAGTGGGTACAACTGGGACGTCTTTAAATCGTATGTTTTTTTATTAATAAATGCGATATAAAGACTCCAAAACAATGAATGAGGGATATTAGTTAATAATTAATCTAATATGATGACGACCGGTTGGCCTAGTGGTTAGCGACCCTGATTATGAAGCTTGAGGTCCCGGGTTCGAATCCCGGTCGGGGCAGATGTTTGTATGATGAATACGAATGTTTGTTCTCGGGTTTTGGATGTTTAATATGTATATAAGTATGTATTTATCTATATAAGTATGTTTATCCGTTGTCTAGTACCCAAAGTACAGGCTTTGCCTAGTTTGAGACTAGGTCAATTGGTGTCAATTTGTCCCATGATATTTATTTATTATTTATTAATAACCCTCCATGGGCATTCCGATATAAACAAACTGCTTTCAGTGGGCAACGTTCCCAAAGTGCTGGCGGCATTGCCACGTTGAATACCAGTCACTTTAGACGAGTTGCACTAGTTTCCAGCGTGGAATACCCGAACAAATTAAGGAGACGGCAGTAATTGAGCAGTTACTATTTTCTGTTAGGATATTCGCATTCGATCGGGTTATTACCTCACACCCCGGCAATACCGGTTATATTATCTACACACATAAGTCCTCTATAATGCGTTAGAAACCGTATAAAATGACCAAAATTTCAGCATGTCGCCGACTGGTCGCCAACGGCCGCCGCCAGTCGCCAGAAGCAGTAAAGTAATAGTCATTGAAATAAAGTCGAGTTCAGTCCGACATGTATAAATAATAATGTGATAATTTACAATAATAAAAACAGTCTACGAAACGTCAGCTCGGTATGTTTGTCTATGATTTCAATTCAAATAAAGAAAAAACAGTCAAGTTTGTGACAGGTTTGGTTATGATATCCCTTCGGCTTCTGAACCCATCTTAGATTAAGTACTTATAATATGTGTGTAGATGAAGTAATGTATGCAACTCCACATAATTAGGCCGTAAAACACTCGTGTGATCCTATTATGAAACTCAGCTTCGCCTCGTTTCATAAAAACACAGTCGTGTTTTAAGGACCGTCGTTATGTAGCAGTTGCATAAAAGTATTTTTTTCTGGCATTGCGTGTCCAGTGGTTAATTCTTCCAAAGCGTTGTGCCTCAGTGCTGAAACTGAATGTGTTTGTCGTGCCAGGGGTGTAAGCGGTCCCCGTATGAAGAATTTAGCACGTCGATCGCCGACGACTGACGGCGCGTCGAGCGCGGCCGGTGCAGCTGCCGGCGGTGGCAGCAGCAACAGTGGCACACGGTAATTATACCCTTCACCAACATCCTTCTCATAAGTTACAAGTAATAATCAAAATATTTTAATACATTAAATCAAAATATTTACATATTTCAGGAGCTAAAAGTTTTCAAATACGAAATACCTACTTGAGAAACCGGCAAAAAACAAATGAAGTTTTTATAACAACTTAAGTTGAGATATGATGATATACTTATGTTGTATATTTTAACTATAATAAATCATTTATTAGTAACTTTATTTCGTCAAATATTTTATTTGGTCTCATTCTATTAAACATTAGATTGAACACAACTGTTTGACAATAATGTATTGAATCAGGCGTTACTTTGCGGAGGTCCATATTTATGAACTAACACAATTACTTTGCTCACCCGCGACCACAAGTGGAAAATAGTTATATCTGTGCGGCAAATGTATGTTTCCATGCAACACCTCCTCCTCCACTGCTACACGAATCAACACATGCCACACAGACCCAACTATCATCACCACCACTAAACTAAACGCTGACGCGTTTCGGCACTCTCCACGAGGCCATTAACGAATCACAACAACAACCGCTCAACCTGCCACCAGTTCCACTACTGACATATGTAAACCATGTACTCAACTTAGTTAATGACAAAACCAACAAACAACAACAAATACAACAACACAACAACAACAATACACAATACAAAATAATAACAAATAACGAACAACAAAATAATAGCAAATTAAAAAAATACTTTATCTACGCACATATCATAAGTTCTGTATTATGCATTCAAAAGTAAATTTTCGTCTTCAAAAAGCAATACAATTTAAAAAAAGGGAATTTGATTAAAAAAAATATCGATGCGAAACCTCAGCTCGGTATGTTCGTTTATGATTTAAAAAAACAGTCAAATTCGTGACAGGTCTATTATGCCTTCGGCTTCTGAAACCATAAAGTCAAAGTCAAAGTGAATTTGCAAACATAGGTGTAACTGATTACAGTGGTGGTAATAAATATAAAGTATCAAAAATGCTATGTTTGCCTGCAAGCATACAAAAATCAATGGCAGTTCTAGATTATTATTAATTTAGGAAATACAAATTATTAATAAATCATAAATTATTACTAGACTAGAAATTAATTTAGAAAATTTTATACATTGTCATGCCGGGTTACATTTTTAAATATCAATTATCAAAAGAATTAAAATTGTCGTGTAAATAATCGAATATTTAATAGTAGGATGCATTAACAAGTAACATCAGCAATTCATGCCTGTCTCGAAATTGGTAACTGTTTTAGGCTAACAGGGAGTTTATTGTAAATTTTACTAGCTAAAGAATATACTTTTACGCATTAACGCCGTCTTAGCAGGAATGGTGCAAATATTTTGGCTATACTGTGTTCTCAAAGTTCTACTAGAAACATCATTATTTTTTTTAAATAGGTCCGGCTTATTTACTACAAAGATAACACATTCAAAGATGAAAAGAGATGGCACTGTCAAGATTTTCAAGTCTTTAAAGTGTGGTACACAACTATCTGTTTGTTTAAGACCAGGCATGGCTCTAATACACCTCTTCTGTGCCTTAAAAACGGTTTCTTTATTTGCTGAGTTACCCCAAAAGATTATGCCATAGCGTAATGTTGATGCCACGAAGCCATGGTACTTGTAATATGAGTGTAGATAAAGTAATGTATGCAACTCTACGTAATTATTAGGCTTTAAAACACTTGTGTGATCCTATTATGAAACTCAGCTTCACCTCGTTTCATTAAAACGCACTCGTATTTTAAGGACCTTCATTGTGTAACAGTTGCATAAACTACTATTTCCACACGCGAGTCGAAAAAGATCCATATAACTTTTCCTCAGACTTGCGGATTCGTGTTAAAAAACTAACTTTCTATGAATAAATATGTTGACCCACATCAACTTTCTGAGCATGTGCATTGTGAAATATATTTTAAATTTAATATGATACTATAGACATAATTTCCCATTAGTATTTATTTATTGTTATTTTTTCGGGGAGCAGCGGGCCCGGGCCACGTATGAAGAACCTCGCGCGGCGCTCCCCGAGCGGCCCCGCACCGCGTCCGCCCGCCACGCGCGAGCCTCGTCGCGCGCTCAGCGTAGACGCACGACCATACTCGCCACAGGTACATCATTTATGCCTGTACAGCCAGCTGCGGAGAAAAGGCACCCCCCAGAAACGGTGGTAACCAGACTTAACTTTTTCTCTGCAGCTAAAAAAGTGGACATTTTTTAAAGCTGCACGGATCTTTCAAATACGTTATTATGTTTCAAAGGCCGCGCCGGGAACGGAGGGAGCCGGTTACAGTGGCGATAGACAAGGACATAACGAACATCTCACTTTACACCAAGCTCAGCTAGGCGAAAGGCTTTACCCAAAAGTGAGTGTAGCTGGGGATGGATTTCAATTTATCTTCATATTTAATTTGACAATGCGGGCTCATAATAATATCGTATTTACATTATGAAGGTGCATTCGCTCCATCCTTCCTTCGCTGGCAAAATCACGGGCATGCTGCTGGAGCTGACGCCAGCTCAGCTACTGGTGCTGCTGGCCAGCGAGGACGCGCTGCAGCAGAAGGTGCGGGAAGCCATGGACCTCATTGTCATGCACCCCTCCGAGGCGATACTGGGTGAGTAGCTCATCGCTCACAGGCACGACTGCATTCATTACCATGGTCATTACATTATTTACTCAGCAACGCTTATTTTATCTTGCATTTTGAATAATTTATCAGATATTTTAATCACTGATTGATTAATTTAATTCAGCTTTGGGCCTCGCGTATGACTTCGAGCAGTTTAAAATGTGACTTCATATAGTTGTTTTGGGTGCAGATCTCGACGTATTTTCGCTGTCGGAACGTAGCGCTGCGACGGCGGCCGCGAGTGGAGCGGTTGCTGGCGGCGGTGGCGCGGGGGGCGGCGGCGGCGCGGGAGGTGGCGGCGGTGCGGGCGCGGGGCCGCCTGCCGCGGCGCCGCCGTCGCCCGACGACTCCGCACCCCTATTCTATTCACCGGGCAAACGAGGCTATTACTCACCGCGGCAAGGACGCGCGACGCCCGAACGAATTAACGCCTTTAGGAACGTCGGCAGGTCAGGAACCAGATAAATACAACAAAATTTCACGACCCAATAACTGTCGTACATTAATGCTATATTATTATTTACAGAATTATTGGTCTTTGTCTGCTGCAAAACGAATTGTGTCCTATGTTCCTCAACCGACACGTATTGAAATATATCCTCGGTCGGCCGGTTCGGTTTCATGACCTAGCGTTCTTCGATCCCGTGGTGTACGAAAGTCTCAGGCAGCTCGTCGTCGATGCCGAAGCGGGGGACTCTCATTCACTGTTTGCTGCTCTAGATCTCAACTTTAGGTAATTACTTTGTTAATTGATTTGTGACGAAAGATAAACTATAAATACATCACACTCACTTTTTTACAGTTTGGAAATGTGCGAGGAGGAGGGAGGCGGGTGCGTGGAGCTGGTGGCGGGCGGACGCGAGCTAGAGGTCACTGCCCTCAATGTGTACGACTATGTGCGCAAATACGCGCAGCACCGCATGCTGCTCTCACAGGAGAAGGCGCTCGAGGTACTTTTGTTACTTGACCAAATTTCACTATTTATTTTTCAATGAGTATTTGCTCGAAAAATTCACTTTCAAAAAATGTATACATGGCTCGTAAGTTAAATTTACCGCACAAGTGCGATTTTTTAGTCTAGTTTTTTTTTAATTATTAAAAGTCGCAATTTCAAAGTTTTGAATATACGTTAAGAAACAGGTAATTTTAACAAATCACATATCACCATAGAAAAAAGATAGTAAAGAACGCTAACAAGCGTGCCGCCGAAAATGACAAAAGATACGTCCTAACTAATAAATGCGGAAGTAACTCTGTCTCTCTGTTTGTTACCTCTTCACCGCTGCACGTATCGAAATGAAATTTGTTAAAAATATAGTTTGAATATTGAGGAATAACATAGGCTACTTTTTATTCGGGAAAATTCTCTATTTCCCCCGGGATAGCGATAACCGAAATCTACGCGGACGAAGTCGCGGGCAACAGCTGGTGTATACATATGTATGAGAATCAGTAGTTTTTGCGCAAGTTTTATGGCAACAATACGCGCAGGGGAGCTTTGAAAACAATAGTCTGTGAAATATATCTTTTAGTTCTGATTAAAAACCTAAAATTGTTCATATAAGTCATAATTCGTTCAAAAATTAGTTTACTGTAAGAGTCTTACCCTGTTATTCATAAACTTATATTAACTAAAATGCCGTTAAAGTATGTTTGTCCTTTTTTGACACATTGACATTTCCGTTAGTAAAAAGGAGACAAAACCTATTTTAGCTAATGGAGGCTTGATTGACGTTTATGAATAAGGGCACTAAAATTTAACATGAAACTACCGTGAGGCTCAATCATAGTGAAATAACAACGGATCACGAAGGACTACATGTCGGGCTAAACTCGACTTATATACGTGAGTGATCCGTTTTTATTTCACTATAGTCTTAAAATTATTTCGTACACGTTTTTTTTTCGGGTGAATGCAATTTGTTTACTGACCAAGTCGACGAAGTTACTTAGTAGTTTCATCTTTAGATTAATGCTATATTTTCTTCAATCAGTAGACAAATAAGGCTTTCCGGTGTAAATACTACTTAGGCTTATGAAAAGTTCGAACTGAATGTTTGTTCGCAAGGTTTCATCAGGCGCTTAACAAAAAATTTAAACGAATTCTTCGTAAATTATAAACATAACGAGAAAAATGACTAAAATTAAACACAGATTTAAAATGCAAAAATAAAATTTGGTTCTCAATTCGTAATTTTTATGTATGTTCCATGTTCCCCGATTACTCTATTTGGAAAATTATTTTTTTGTTTGAAAGGGTATTTCTAGTTAATCCCATCATCGTCAAAAAGTCAGGATCTTATCCTGATGAAATCTAGGGCAACCCTCAAATTTTGTAGGCCTTAGTACGGGCTTCCTACATTTTTTTCTAAAGAGAGAGAGAGATATACATTTATTCACACGAATTCGACAGAAACACAAAAAGCAGTACATTTGAAAAAAAAAAAAAAAACAAAAACTTGAACATAAAGCTATTCAGGTTATTGCGTCTGGACTGGTATAATCGCACGGATTTGGTTATGTCCAATCTGCTTAAAGGAACAATAGCTTTGTTTACTAATAGCTCAAAAAACACAAAAGTACTATATTGTAAAAAGTCATTACAACCATCTAAAAGTTTAATTGAATATCGACTCTATGTCCGTCCCTAAGCAACAGGTTACAAGTGCACTAATAGAAAAATGGCGGTGCAGGTGCTTAATGGGGAAAAGACGGTCAAGTGCGAATCGGAATCGTATACCCTGAGTGTCCAGTATAATCAACGACCAAAAAAATCGACTCAATCGTGTTCGTATTTACGTCTGAATACTATGGGCAAATGTGGTCGCGGCTGAGCAAATTAATTGTTTTTTCATCACACTTGCTCGTAAAGCGTGGTATTGTATGTTGAGGTTGTGTTACGTGAGGACAAAAATAAAATTGAGCATTAGTCAGGAGTAGGACTGGGTTTATTGTAAACACGAAAAGAATAACATGTCGCTTGACATCGGACGTATAAAACGAATTAAAAAAAAACAACTTTCTTTTAATAATTTGAATTCATATTAAACCTATTTCAACACGCCCCCTTAATATGCATATTCATAGCAATTAAAACATATTATAAACATAAGGGCTCTAAAAGAAAGTTTTGTAAATGAGCATTCAACAACATAAACAATTAACAACTAATGCCTAAACCAGACATACACTTATAGTGTTTAACTTTAGGCAAAGCCTTCGTTAGGATATCTGCAAGCATAGAATCAGTAGACAGATACGACAATTCTATACTCTTGTTGGCTTTAAGAATACTCCTTATAAAATGGTGCCTTATATCTATGTGCTTGCTACGAGAGTGGAACATCGGATCATTAGCAAGACATATCGCCCCCTGATTGTCTACATGTAAGGTTAACTGTGCAAGCTTACCTAACCCAATTTCAGTTAGCAAGCTATTCAGATAAACAGCTTCTTTCATAGCTGACGACAAGCTCACATACTCGGCCTCACACGTGGACGTCGCAACACACTTTTGCTTCTGCGACTTCCATGATATGCATCCGCCACCTAACATGAAAACATAACCAGAATAAGAACGTCTATCTAATAAACATCCTCCCCAATCCGAATCAGAAAACCCTTGTAATGACTTGCCTGTTTTCTTAAACACAAGTCCGTACTCTATGGTTCTCCTCAAATAACGTAGCACACGTTTAGCGGCTTTCCAACATTCCTCGTTTGGAGAATTCGTGAATTGTGCCAATTTTGCAACACTGTTCGTGATATCAGGTCTTGTTCCTGTTGACAGGTACATTAGTGATCCTATAATTTCCCTATAAGGATACTGTTCACTCTCATCACATTTATTTTCGTTTATAGTTAAATTATTTTTCACTTCCATTGGCGTAGAAACTGAATATTTACAGTTATCCAATCCATATTTTGTTAACAAATCAGAAATATATTTTCGCTGTGACAATCTAATGCCATTGTCGCATTTGTCAAACTCTATTCCCAACATGTATTTGACAACTCCATAATCTTTTAATTCAAACTCGGTGGCCAGTATCTTTATAAATTCTTCAATAAATTCTCTTTTTTGACATGCGACTTGGATGTCATCGACATAGACCAAAACAAAAAGTTTTATATCAGAGTCTATGTCCTTAAAATAAAGACATGGTTCATTCAACGATTGTCGCAGCCCCATACGTTTCAATTGTTCGTCGAGTCGTATGTTCCACTGACGACCAGCTTGTTTGAGACCATATAGCGACCTTTTCAGTCGGCATACGTCGCCTCCAGCCTTTAAATCGTTCAACATTTTCTTCGTTCGTGCTCGTTCATGAATATCAGAACCTTGTGCTTCTGTCTCTAATAACTTAAGTAAACATTCTTCTAAAAGTTCTGGCACCTTCATATAGATATTTTCTTCTAACAAACCATTCAAATATGCCGTATTAATATCCAACTGGTGAACCTCTAGGTCTAGCTCAACTGCGAGTGCAGCTAACAGTCTTACTGTATCAAGCCGAACGACAGGAGCGAAAGTATCATGATAATCTATACCATATCGCTGGCTAAAGCCTCTCGCTACAAGTCTCGCCTTTTTCTTCTCAGTTTTATCGACATTCATTTTGGTTGTTAGTACATATCGACAGCCTACGATATCTCGATTAATGGGTTTGTTAACTATTTCCCATGTGTCATTCTTCACTAGGCTTCTTACTTCCGATAAGATAGCATCCTTCCATCCTTTACTTTCACTGCTTGACAAGGCTTGTTTTATTGTCACTTCCGCGACTCCAGCAAAGTCTTGACAGTCTGTAAATTCTTCAGTGGATTCACTACTATCTTGTGTAGTTGTAGTTGTCCCTGGTTGTACGTTAGGTACCATGTGGTAAATTTTTCTTGGACGACCAACATGACCTCTCTCTATTCGTGGTCGACCTGGACCTTTCTTCATTCCCCCCCTCTCGTCATCGTGAACATCGCTTTCGTGATGATCATGATGCGATGATGCTTTATTAATCTCGGGTTCTGGAACTGGCTGATGCATATGCTCAGCTATCTGTTTTGAATGAAATTCTATTTCAACTGTATTAGGTCGATTCATGTTAGATAGATAGATAGATAGATAGATAAAGTCTTTATTTTTCACAACACAGGAAACACAAACATGTATAAAACAGTGCAATTAGGTACATTCGGTATACAAAAATGAACAGAGAATACAAAACAGCAAGAAAAACTGGAAACAGTAAAAAAGAGAAAGAAAGACGAATAACAATGTTGTTTAAATGTACGTTTGTGAGTGCCAAGTGCCGTGAAAAGAAAGGTGCTGACTCAGCATAAAGCTGCGGAGACCGCAGCGCTGGTATTCTGCCAGGACCAACTGAGCCAGACCTGTGGAATACGCAAGAGGAAACGAATGCTTATTGTATAAAATAAAAATGTACATTAATAAGAAAAGGGGAGAAATATAAAACAGGCTATATGTATACTTAAATTGCGGAGCGAGGAGTGAAAAGGAGAAAGAGAAGAATGGGTGTAATATTACAACAAATAATTATATTTATTGAAGGTCGGAAACAGTGGCGGGTGAATTTTAGACATTACGCTTTTGGATTGTTAATAAATGTAAACGAAATTTAATTTTGAATGAAGTTTTAGAGTTAAGATTACGTATTGGCGGGGGAACATTATTCCAGCATTTAGTTGCTCTATATCTAAAACTTCCCCTAAAGGCAGCGGTTCCGTGGCGAGGCATCGCCAACAAAACCGCACGAGAGGGCCTGGCACCAAAAAATCTTTTTGAAGCGGACCAAGTTAATTTTTTATAGAGATAACTAGGAGCTTTAGTTTTAACTATGTCGAACAGGAGGCAAGCAAACATAAGCTCCAGCCGATTAGCCATCCTCAGCCAGTTGGCATCGTTTATGTAAGGCGTAACATGAGATCGCGGAGGGATCCTAAAACAATACCTAGCACAGGCATTCTGCACCCTTTGAAGAAGTTGCTGAGAACGTGCTAAAAGACAGGGTCCAAAGGCAGTCAAACAATAATTTAGTTTAGACAATACAAGCGACTCACACAGTCTGATGCGAAGATCAACACTTAAAAAGTCTCTTACACTGTACAAAACTTTGAGGCGGTACAGACAATTCCGAGATGTCTCAATCACATGCTTTTCGAACCGCAAGTTGCTGTCCATTACAACACCTAGGTTGCGCGCCTCAGCAACACGATCAACCTCCACGTCGTCAATCACAATCCTAGGGTTACGTGATAAAACTCTACTAACCTGATTCAAGGATCCGAGCACCATGTATTTGGATTTAGAGGGATTTAGTACCAAAGAGTTTCTGCTAGACCATTCCAAAATACGTTCAAGGTCCGCATTAATCATAGCAATGGCAGCATTGAAAGTTGATATCCAATTCTTCGGCTTTCACTTGTAAGGGATCTATCTTCAAGCTATTATCTACATTTCTTCACTCTTCGTTTCGTGAAATCTGACGTCTCTTGATACTGTTATTTTCCGTTGCTGTGGCAACCATATTCTGTAGCCTTTTCGATCTCTTACGATATCCCACAAAGATTCCTTTTGTACTACGTGGAGCAAACTTATCTTTCCCTTGTTCTTTATCCAATACGTGTACCGTCGATCCAAACCTCTCTAAATAATTTATCTTAGCAGGTCGTTCGAACCATCTCTCAAAAGGTGTGTCTCCTCCAAGACTACGCGTTGGACATCGATTTCTGATGTGGCATGCCGTCACGACGGCATCTGCCCAGAAACCTGGGGAAAGTCCCGACGAAATGAGCATACATCTCGCCATTTCCACTAACGTACGATTTTTTCTCTCTGCGGTCCCGTTTTGTTCTGGGGTTCGAGGGCAAATCAGTCTTCGAGATATGCCCTCATTCTTCAAGAATTCATCGAAGTCACGGTTACAATATTCACCACCGCCATCTGTCTGAAGATATTTAATTTTTTTACCGGTCAGATTCTCGACGTAATTTTTGTATATTTTGAATACAGTAAACACTTCACTTTTCTTACTCAATAAATATACTTCACACCATCTTGTATGGTCGTCGATGAATGTGACAAAATACTTTGCGCCACCTATGGCTTCATGTTGCATCGGTCCAACAACATCTGAATAAATAATCTTTAATTTTTCATCACAAGGACCTTCTGATTTCGAAAATGGTAACGCACTCATTTTCCCACTCATACAAACATTGCAATCGTACAACTTATCAGCATCTGACATCTTCACATTCACACCAGACTTATTTAAAAGTTTAACAAGATCTTTTGCATTTAAATGCCCTAATCGTTCGTGCCACAATAATAAATCGACCTCTTTCTCCGAAATCGCCGATGCTGTTTCAATATGTTCCATAACATAATATAAATTATTTTTACGATTTGCGATTAGCTTAGTATCACCAAAGCTATCTTTCACACTAGCTACACTACCTTTAAAAGTGACACTGTAGCCTTGATCCATAATTTTAGCTACTGAAATCAGGTTACATCGCAAATCCGGGACATAAAGTGTGTTGAGCAATTGAACCACAGATTTAGAACCATTATTACATGTAAACAATCTTACTGTACCTTTGCCTCGTACGTTTGTACTTATATTTGTTGCCAAATTAAGTTTTGACGACATGGGTAGCATCGTATCACCAAATTTACTTGCGTCATTACACAAATGTGACGTACATCCACTGTCAATGATCCAATTTCCACTCTCGTTGCCTGCAGCCTTATCATCTGAAAAACAATTAAAAGTTATAAAATCGGAATCACAACTATCAGTGGCAGTACTATTTGCTGACACGAACTTCGAAGTTTCTTGGCATTGACCCTTATTTTTCTTCATATTACATTCAGAAGCCCTATGACCGTGCTGATGACATTTGAAACATTTATATTTAAATTTCGAATCCGCTTCAACTGTACCATTCTTTGATTTAAAAGGTTTCTTCCCTTTTACAAGAAATGCTTTGTCTACATTTTCTTTTTGATGTCGAGAACTTCCTTCTTCCAAAATTTTTACCTTCAGCGTTTCCGGATCCGGCAACGTATCTCTAGACTCTATAGCACATCTAAAGTTCTCGAAGCTGGGTGGTAAACTGTACAGCAGCATTATCGAAATTAGATCATCATTCATTTCTATTTCCATGTCAGCCAATTTAGATCTGACATCAAAAAATTTCATGACGTGTTCTCGAATGTCACCACTTTCCTCCATTTTGTGAAGCAATAATTCCTTCAACAATGTCGCCTTTTTCGCAGGTCCTTTTGATGCATGTATACCTTCAAGTTTCAACCATACTTCTCGCGATGTTTTGCATCCTAGCAGGTGCCTCAGTTCACTCGGGCTGATCGATAGGACTAGGTCTGACTTCGCCTTTGAGTCACCTTTATCCCATTCGATGGCCGTACCTGGTTCTGCCGGTCTTGCGAGGCTTCCATTAACATAGCCCCAGGCATCGTTTTTTATAAGGATCGCTTCCATTTGGATTTTCCACGTCTCATAGTTGTCCTGGCTCAATGGCTCAATTTTCACGGATGACATTTCGATATTTCTGTTTTACAATATCCTCAATATCCACAAATCATCAATTTGTCCTTCCTGGGCCCATAACCATTGTTGGGGTTGTGTTACGTGAGGACAAAAATAAAATTGAGCATTAGTCAGGAGTAGGACTGGGTTTATTGTAAACACGAAAAGAATAACATGTCGCTTGACATCGACGTATAAAACGAATTAAAAAAAACAACTTTCTCTTAATAATTTGAATTCATATTAAACCTATTTCAACATTGTACGCAGGCATACTGAAGGACAACGGCCTAAATTATTCCTACGGGAGTAATAGGTAATTTGTAATTTTCCCAAGGGAGTAATGAGTTTAGTTTTAAAAAATATGGCGTTCACTCGTAGGTAAGTAGGTATAATATGTCATTCCACACTAAGGAGGTTTTAAATCAAACATGGTTTTTTATGTTTTCCTCAAATAAGTATTACTTAATTTAAACGTTATTATTGTGTTTTAAAACTATTTGAGTTTACTTTGCAATTATTTCAGTGAATTTTATTTTGAAACGATAAAAACTGGCTGTATGGATGGGCTTTCGTCTTTCCAGTTTCTAAACGCGTTTTTTATCATTATCTGTGGAAGTACTGGAAGTCTGAAGTCTCCACTGAAAAAAGTTGACAATCTCAAAACTATTATTTGTTGCCGACTGCTGAGTTTATATTTATAATCGTATATACTTAATCTAATATTTATGAAGGTACTGCCTGTACTTAGTAAAATATATCTTCTGTATGTGAAGACCAAACTTTTAATAAATAGATTTTTTGCCTTTTGTTGTATGTATTTATTTCCTCGCAAATGTGATGAAAAACATTGTGTGTATCACGGGCAGTTAGGGTAAGGGTAGTAATACCCTTCTTACCGCCCTTCATGCACAATGTACTATTAGTTCATGATTATAGACCTTCGCAAAGTAACGTCTGATTCAATAAATTAATGTTACAGATTCAATTAATAGGAGCTAACATACGAAAATAAAAGTAGCCGTAATAATACACTCTGTGAAAATTTTACGTGTGCATCTATTATGGTTGAAAAGATAAATATATATATATTTTTGTTTTAAAATGATACGTTAGCTTACGTTATCAAAAAAATTACACCAGTAATAAGCATCGCAAAAAAACGGGTCAATTTTAATCTTGTAATTTCTACGGAAAACCACCGAAGCAGGACTAATGCATACCTGCATATTTTGATGTGAAATCATGGACACACAACCTTTTCGATATTAAATTATTTGAAACCACTCCATTCCAGAAATAATTTTACCAGCATCATGGAAGCCATACAGAAGTTAAGCTCCGGGCTCCTGGTGCACTCTGAGTCCACTTTAGGCTAACACTCGGCTAACGTAACCGCACCGCACTCGGGGGCGATTTTTCTTGGAGAAAATCGAAGACGATCAATATATATTTGATGTTAAACGCAATTTTAAGAAGTGAAACGATTCGGTACAGTTTAAGAATTAAGAGACTCCCCTGAGCCAGACGCTGATATAGATGCTTTTTAGAGCCATTCTGTACATTAATTAAACGATAAAAACAAAATATTGTATAAGTACAGTCGAGGAAATTGATTCCTAACCCACCATAGAACATTTTCATAGTAAACGTCATAACGATTTTCCTTGTCAAGCTATGCGATGTCACTATGACGTTTACTGTGACAGGGTTCCATGGTGGGTCAGGAATTAATTTCCTCGACCGTACATTAAATATCTTAACTGGTTTTTCTATATTTCATATTATTTTTTTCGTGTTTAATACTTATGATATCTGCATCACAAGTAAGTCAAGTCACAATTAATATTCTGTCACTACATCATAAGCATAATTTACTTTTACTTGTGACATACACAAATGTATAGAGAATTTAATAGGCTAGGAGTTCTACGTTTAACATTATTATACCTTTTTTATAATCATCATCATCATCATCATCATCGGCCTATTTACGTCCCACTGCTGGGCACAAGCTTTTATTTATTATGTTTTAATTTTTTTTAATAAGTTTACGTATTCGGTGCGTATTCTGAACGGTTTTTTTTTTTTTTCGAAAAGACGCGTTTTTTGTGATAACACTGTATGAAATGAAGTGAGACTGATATTCAATAGATGTCGTCACTTAAACGAAGTTGTTTAGTAGAAGTGAGGTGAGGTGAGGAAGGCGCGAAACGTTCAAGGTCATGCTCTCAGTGGAGCCTCTTCACCTAACCAACTTAAAACACCCGACGAACTGATTTTTGTGAAACAGCTAAGAACTACATATCTCGATTAAAAAACTTTCATCCGTTTAAGAGCTACAATGCCACATACAGATACAAAGATACATCCACAAACAGATACATCCATACACAGATACACAGTTCAAACTCTGCCCTGTTTTTGCGTCGGGAGTTAAAAAACCGGAAAGTACGAGTCTGACTCGCTCACGAGCGTTCCGTACAAAGAATTTCCTGCTTTTCCACAATGTTTTAAGTGGTCCAGTATAAGCAGAGCCCTGTTCCTAAGCAAAACGCACGCAGTGTGGGGGTCATTTTATATTGGTCTGTGACATATACAGACAGACATAAAAATTGAAGATTTTAAGACTTGTGCTATAAAAGCTACCTTCATACTAAATTTCAAGTTTCTAGGACATCTGGAAGTACCCTTTAGGTTCTCACAGTACGGCAATATGTATGGAAACAACCTTTTTAATGATTGTATCGTTTGACTGCGTTGACTTAGAAGTTTGATTTTTTCACAGATTCAGGGGACTGCAGGCTTGAGTATTTGATATTAATTTCAGCCTGCTGCCTCCACGCGTTCCAAAGAAAAAGGGCCTTGACATACAGACAAACAGACAGACTGCCAACAAAGGGTTCCGTTTTTCCTTTGAGGTACGGAACCCTAAAAAAGAATTTTTGAAATCTATCCAGTGGTCTTCGAGTAATCGGGAAACATACATAAGCTCTTATAGCTCAAAATCTTAAATTTTTATGTCTGTCTTTATATGTCATAGACTAGTATAAAATGACCTCACAGTGGTAGCCCATAAAACTGATGTCTTTAGGGGATTATTTTATGTGTGTTTGAAGGGTGTTTTATAGTACCCGAAAAGTAGTTCAGTGCTCAGAGACAAAAATCTTATGCTATAGGCATTAATAAATTGTTTTTTTTTTAGTTTTATATAAGAAAGCGTACCTAAAAGGTTTAATTTCCAGACTTCTTCTTTAGATTAGAATACATAAACTTAGTAATCTTGTCTATGGCCAATAAGTCGGTTTAAAGCATAGATGATAGTATTTCCTATAGATGGATCACAAGAGGCAACTATGTTTTATCCTTTCTGACACCTTCGAATTGCCATATGACAGAAAGAGACATATCTGTATAATCTGTTGCGTCGAAATTGTGTGAATGTTTCCATTTTTACTATTTAATGACAGCTTAGCTATAGCGTACAATAGTGATATGTATTTTTATCGATAATATAAGTTTTGAAAATAATACATCATCATCGTCATCATCAGCAGCCTTTTTTACGTCCCACAGCTGGGCACAGGCCTCCTATCAAAATGATAACACAAAAAATAATGCATAATACCTAAAAATATATGGCTGTATGCGTTTTCGTCGAAATTAAATGAAATTATAAATCCTCCAACATTAAAAAACCTATAAAACGTCAAAAAAGATTTTTTCTGGGCCTGGTCCTTTAATCAGGAACTACTTATGTTAACTGCGCAGCCGGGTGGTTGTGATGGATTATGAGTAAATTAAACCAGGATTTTTTTAGAAGCAATACATTTTATGGGAGTAAAGAAAAATACCCGGCTTTAACAATCGGTGTAAAGCGAACAAGAGGAAGAGGTGACGTACAGCGCCATCAGTGGCGAACAATGAAACTAACAACAAACGACTTCTATAACTGTTTAGTTTATATCCAATGTTTCCATAATCTATATTTCTAACACCTGCCCTTAAAATAAAAAGTTTTTGTGCTGACTGACTATCATTATACAAAGTTATCAAGTAGAGTTTTCCTAAACATTTATTGAGAAATCTTCTTACAAATTTAGCTTCTTTAGCTCCATCACACAAGGCCATAATTATACTCAGCATCAGTGCTCGTCAGTGCTACGGTTCTCTGTTTTCGACGTTTCCCCACGACACTGCCGAGCCACCCGTTTTAAACACATAGCCTGTATATGAGCGTCTGTCTAATTGATTTTATGCCCAATCGGCATCAACATATCCTGTAACAGAAAACACAGATTTTTCATATACTGTAAATATTATAATCTATAGTGAACTTTAAATATCGAAGTACTCGCTTCGGCGTTCGCAACATGTTATAAAGCTACAAGTTACAATTTACAAGTGGAATTATCTTTCTAACAAAAGGTGATAGAATGGGACTTCCGCTTGTGAAGCTCACACTCGTATTAAATAATATTAGCGTGAGCGGGACACTACGACACGAAGTTCGAATTTTGCACTTCGTAGTATAGGGGCCGACCTTCCTTCGCTTTGTGTTAATCTATGTTGGCCTGCACGGGACAGTCGGATTCGAATTTCAGACTTTGGAATAGCCCCTCTGGACATACGAAAGCATTTTTGTACAAGCTGAAATGGAGACACTTCCCTCACGCCGCGCGGTAAAAAAAATGTTAAGTATCGATATTCTTAATAAGATCAGCCACAACCCTATAAAATAGGAAAATTCCGGTTGGCTTTGGTTTGTATCAAATAATACAATGAACTCCCGCTTTTACTGGAATAACTCAAAGCTAGACTGTATATGAATGTATAATGATTCACTTTTCGTAAAAAAGCATTTGTGTTTATAAAAATATAATCAAAAAATCACAAGAATACTTACCAGTGAAATGATATGTTCCCATTATTCTCCATCAATACACCCACTCTACTTTTACAACCGGGAACAATACAAATCTATTCTTAGGAAACAACAGATTTACGGAACAAAACTTCACATATTTATGTTTTATTAGTCAAAAAAAGCTTTTTTTACAGAAGCATTTGTTAATCGTTATCTTGAACTTCGAGATTATTAATTTTTTTTTGTTTGAAAATAAAAAGTTACAACGCCGATTAGGCCCTATGTTCATATAACGTTTTTTGGTCCTTATGGCCTTAGAAATGCATGCAATCACGTTCAGTCATTTCGGGGTTGCACAATCTACTATTTACATTATTATTTTCTTGGTAAAAATTGTGTGAATGTAATTGCATCCGTGCGTCGTCATCCTCGGCAAGAAGTTGTGTAGTGTACGCAGTGCGGTTTGTGTTGCAGGCAATGCGCGTGGGAGTGCTGGACGTGCTGCCCGAGTCCGCCCTGGAAGGCTTGACGGCAGAGGACCTGCGGCTGCTGTTGAACGGCGTCGGAGACATCAACGTGGCGGCGCTAGTCTCCTACACGAGCTTCAACGACGAGAGCGGAGAGCCTCCCGAGCGACTCGCGCGCTTCAAGCGCTGGCTCTGGGCTATTGTCGACAAAATGACGCATCTCGAGAGACAAGACTTGGTTAGCTTATTGCACCTTGTTAGATTGCCTACTTACATTTACCAACTCTTGACCATCTTAAAATTGTAATTTGGTGTTAGTCGATTCGTAAATATATTTATATCATTTACGTATATCATATCATTCTAGGTTTAGGTGTTACTTGATTTGTAATTATATTTATATCATTTTTTACTTGTCATTATAAACTTTTATTAAGTTTCACGTAAGTTGAATTTTACCCACTTCAGTGGTCGGATTGACTTGAAATTTGATATGGATATGTAAATTGAACAGTCAAGAAAAGCATGGTCATCCAAAAAAAAGGTATTAATTATTTCACCAAAAAAAAATCGTCGGGTAACAAGCAAAGCAAGTCACTAACTACGTTCACTAAGTAAAGTCCAAAATGAAACTTGATATGTAACTCTTTGAACATGGTTGATTTTCCTTAAACAATTTTTTTTTTCATTTAGTGACTTTTGCTTGTCATCCGACGACATTTTGTTTTCATCTTTTTTGTGGCACATTTTGATGTTAAAAAGACCTTTCCCCTAGGCGGGGTAGACATACAGATGTAGTGCAAAATGATTTTCCTTCGGGAAAACTCGGATCTCAATCGGAATACGTTGGCACCCGAACTGTCAATCAGTGATTGTACTAAATGAGCGACGTTTTGATATTCATTATTATGGAACTTTATTGTTTCGTGTCACATGTCAAAGTGAAAAATGTTATTGTATAATATAGAGATGTTACAACCACCTCCAGTAACTTTGAAAATATTCAGATTTATTGTCATTAGTAAACAAAACATTGTATTCACTTTAAAACACAAAGTACAACAAATAAAGTTTATTGGGAAATATTTACAAGAATAAAACTCAATAACCTGCCTACTTAAAACTGCATTTACTTACGCCTGCTAGTATAATTTTTATTTTATGTCATTGGCGTCCCTCTCGCACTTTAGTGACTAACCCGCGTGTGAGAGGGATCTAGATAGAATTCCTTGCGTGGTCTACCCAGCTTAATATTGTTGGTATTTTTATTTTTTCTATATTCTTCTTCCTGGTTCAAAATTATTCTTATTGTAGGTTTAGATATGCCCGTTGCGTCCGAAATTCGCTGTTGAACTTTGCCAAAATACTCTTGAGTTATTGCTATTTTCTGATATTAAGTACAGGTATATTTATATTAATCATAATTCCTTGGACTGGATTTTTAACCGTTTTAGAGGTTTCGGCATGGTAATTCAACCTTTTTATAAGTAAATTGTAAATATAATCAAAACTATAGCGAATATTTTGATTGCGTGTTAGCCACTCTAATATATATATATATATATATATATATTGGTCTGCTGATGCGACTGATGCTATCCGATAAAGTACGAAGGAAAATCATTTTGCTTTCCATCTGGATTTATTATTGAAGAGCAGGATTGAGGGTGATGTTGTGCCGCAGGTATACTTCTGGACGGGCTCACCCGCGCTGCCGGCGAGCGAGGAAGGGTTCCAGCCGATGCCGTCGGTGACGATCCGGCCGGCCGACGACGCGCATCTGCCCACCGCCAACACCTGCATCTCCCGGCTCTACATACCGCTCTACTCCTCCCGACATGTGCTCAAGCACAAATTATTACTTGCAATCAAAACGAAAAATTTTGGTTTCGTATAAATTAGCATTCATTCATTATATATTTTTCCTTTAGTTTTAAGCCCAGTCTCAAGACTTGTTATTATATTTCGCATTTCGCGTTTAATGTTTCTATTCACCGAGGTGATTGGGGGTTCGTATGAAAGACTAGTCCTTCCAATGTGCACACAATGACAAATCAGTTTTCAACTGACGCAAGCAATCGATCTTGCTAGTAAATTAAATAGCCAAGAGAACTAGTTACAGCTAGCTCCCGTCGTTTGGACTACCTATCTTACTTTCCCCTTATATATGAGTGTTCAATTAATTACCTTGTTCTTACCTATTATAAAACTACGACTTTTGTAGTCTTTGAACTGAATATAGTCAGTTTTGTTTTAAGTGCAGTCTTATTTCTCTATATTTTCCGACTGTATTTCCCATTATATTGCTCTGTTGAAAATTGTCACGGAATAGAACGTTTACAAGTTGTAATATATTTTTTATAGTACCATATGGAAGAATAAATGTAAAAAAATATAAGGCGGTCCTGTTTTAATCCTATTGTTAAATAATTTGACCTCGACATTAAAATTTCTGTGCTTTGTGCGAGTGACGTTTGGCGCAACGATCCTGTGACATATGTGGGTACTTTATAAGTTTAGATATGTAAGGTAGTTGTATATTTCCTTCTTGCGCAATTATACTCGCTAAGTACGGACGTGTTTGTTTACTTTCCTTCCTGATAGGCTTCCAGCTGGGCTCTAGGCATATATTTCACTCATGAAAGTGGCTGCGGTAAAGAAATAAAAAAGACAATACAATGAAAGTATCGTAAGCCAACAAGTTGGCAACAACTCTTCTGGTTATGGTATATAATGACAAGATGTAGTGGGCATGCCCTTTCACTGCTCATGACACAGCGCATGCGCCATGGTGCAGCAAACCTCCCCTGCGCATGACACATTTATGCGTCATGACGTTTTTCCGTTTCTATCTCCTAGCAGCACCCTATTGTGGGGTAATTTTTTATTCTAGAAACTAGCAACACTAATCTTTGAGGTCATAAAGCAAAAATATCGGAAGTATAGCCGAAATCTAACAAATTTAACAAAGATGTAACGCACATAGTTAACAACCATAAAAATATAACTACATTAGTCATTGAAGTAACAAAATATACGAGAATAAATTGTCTACTTACGAATGAAAAGATAACCCAGTACCCTTCCTTCTAATATCGCTTTTACGGCCAGTAACACTACATCGCGCCATTATCACAGATGTAAAAGCTAAAAAGCTATCACCAGCCACTTTTTAGCGCAAGTAAATCACGAAGTATTTTACAATTTCAACTTTTAAACGTGAAAATCAATTAACTGCTACCGCTCTTTCCGACAAACGTCAAAGTTTGTTTGAGCATTGCGAAGCGCAACCTTGAAAAACCCGGCCATACGATGAGGGACAGAAAATAGATATCTTTGTCTCTTTTCGCCATGAATAATTGTGTATTAAGCCGTCCTTTTTGTGTGTGAGTGAGTAAGAAGTATCCAGCGGTCTATATCTTTCTCTGTCTACGACTAGGACGGACTGACGACTCTTGACTGTGACGAGACTTTAATTTATTTACATACATGGCTGTTTGGACTCCGATTCCTTTGCCTATCCCGTACGGTAATTACGGTATTTGTACGGTAATTTCATGCCCCGTACCGTAATAATTATCGTGAGACAAATGTACGGTAATTTTAAGACCAGAACTAAAAATCTTACAAGATGTACGGTAATATGAAACACTCATAAAAATTGCAATACCTAACTCGGAAACAAATTTTTACGCAATAACTGAAGGCATCTTTTCTTTCCGTTCCGTTCGACGCACACGTTCAATTCATTCAAATGCGGCAGCCCAACTAAACTTTTGTTGCTTGTTAAAGTCAGTCAATGAACACGAATATGACTCTGCGTGATACGAAACGAAGTGAATCCGATGAAGTAATTGTATTTTTATAAATTGTTGTTATAATTAGGTACCTATTCATTCTGTGTCCTAGGTGAAATTACATTTTATAAGTCTAATTTTACACTAATCTGATCAAAATATTTTTGAATTGTGCTTAACCAACGGTAAGCACTAAAAATCACCCACAATACGTTTTTATCTCAAAGGTAATACTGCTTTTACCTGAAAACTGCAAATAAATATGAATATTTTGGTTTGCAAAATGAAAATCCCAAAAAACGGAGTGTACTGTAATTGTATGGTAATTTTAAGGTAAATTTGACATAATTCTAGCAACAAAGGTTGGCAACACTGCTGGTGAATGATATATTTTTTTAATATATGTATAAAGCGAAGCGAGCTGCTTGATTGTAATGTAATCGTAAATAACTTTTACACTGTGACCTAATCCAAAAATAGAAAAAATGTTGGGCTATCTATCGAAGTGCTCTGAGTAATCTGAGTTTCAAAATCAAATGCTTTATCAAAGCTGTTTACGATGAATAAACGAAACAAAGTGCAAGAAATGGTTCAGGAGTTGGACTTCAAGAAGATGTTCACTTGGAATTATATAAAAGGTCTGGCTGTGAAGCCCACGCAGCTATGGCTCGTGGCGATCGTGATCATCGCTTTTGAACTGGTGGTCAACGTTTTGGTGGTCGAGCGAGTACCGTACACGGAGATAGATTGGAAGGCGTACATGCAGGAATGTGAAGGCTTTCTGAATGGAACTTTCGACTACAGCAAGCTTCGTGGTGACACCGGCCCTTTGGTTTATCCAGCTGGATTTGTGTACATCTATTCTCTATTTTATTTCCTTACTGGCAAGGGTAAAAATATTGTACTTGCTCAGTACATGTTTATAATGATTTACTTGATGCAATTACTTCTTGTCCTTAGAATTTATGTAAAAACCAAAAAAGTACCACCATATGTTCTTGCATTTACAATTCTCACATCATACAGAATTCATTCAATCTATGTTTTGCGCCTGTTTAATGATCCAATTGCTGTTCTTTTTCTGTATGCAGCATTAAATCTATTCATAGATAATTACTGGTACTTGGGAAGTGTGTTTTACAGTTTGGGGGTGTCCGTCAAGATGAACATACTTCTTTATGCACCAGCCTTGTTTTTCTTCTATCTAATCAATTTAGGCTGGAAGGTAACTATTAAGCAACTATTTGTTTGTGGCATTATTCAATTGATTTTGGGAACACCTTTTCTGCTCAGCAATCCAATGGCATATTTAAAAGGTAGTTTTGACATTGGAAGAGTTTTTAACCACACATGGACAGTTAACTACCGGTTCTTGGAGGTTGAAATATTTGAGAGCCAGTGCTTTCATTTGACCTTGCTGGCAATACATGTGATACTTCTCATTATATTTCTGCCTCTTTGTACTAAATACTTTCAAACTTATTGTCGTTTGAAATATGTAGAGAAACAAGTTCAACCTCAAATTGATGCAGAGAATAGGGCTAATTTTAGAAAAGCTAAATTTAAAAAAGAACAAGATAAAAAGAGCAGGAATTTTGTGATAGAAACAGAAAAATTAACCAAAGAACAGGAAGATTTTTTGAGTTCCTTTGAAAACATGTTACAAAAATCTTCTCAAAAAGGTGGCCATAAAAAAGTTAAGAAACCAATTGAAGTGAAAGAGCAAACAAAATATCACATTAATTTTGATATCCTTTCGCAACTGTTTATTCTGCCTATGTTTATAGTAAACTTCATTGGCATTGTGTGTGCAAGAAGCCTTCATTATCAGTTCTATTCTTGGTACTTCCACAGTTTGCCATACCTTCTGTGGTCAACAAATTTTTCAGTAATTTTCAAGTTTTTAATCTTAGCTCTTATTGAATTTTCATGGAATACCTACCCAAGTACTGTATTATCTAGTCTGTTGTTGCATTTATGTCATTTAAGTATCTTGTTTGGTGTGTATACTAAAATATCATCAGAATTAAAACTTGCTTCGAAAGTGGAATAAATTTAAAACAGTTATAAAATTGTATTAATTGAGTTGTAATAAATAACAGACTTAATGGACAAGATGACACAGTGTGAAAATGTGTTGTTCTTTTAGTATATTTCTTCTTTATTATGTAATTTTACAATTTATTAAGGGTGAAAGCCCATTGCAGTGCTTGCTACAGCAGATATGGAGGCAATAGAAAAATTTAGGTGTGGATCTATTGTTCAATATGTCCCACAAAGGGGTTTCATTATTATTATTAATTAAATACATTTAGTTTTCATGCTATAATAGTGCCCCACCACTATGAAGTCAATCCTGAGACATTGCACAGCTACCTATGAAGTTTCTGATTATTGACAATGTAAAAACCATATGAGAAAAATGCTAGACTTGCTTGTTGCATATGGTAAACAAGCAAGTTTAGCGTTTTTCTCCTAGCATGTGTCAGGATTGACTTCATAGCGGTGGAGCACTATAGTCTCCATCTTTATGATCATCAGAGCCCGACAGGTCATAGCAAAAACAGATATGGAAATAGAACAAGTGTCTATAGTCTATACCTAAGATAAGCAAGTAAGTAATGTTAGACTATAAAAAAATAAGTAGTTATTTGAAGTACTCTTTTGTAATTTTGTATGTCGACAATGAAATTACTAGTGTGATTTTTATGTTATTTGTATGTTCCAATATTTTCCTTAAGTCAATAAATTACTACTGTTTATTTTGGCAATAATACAAAAGGAATGAAGTTGTTTTAATGTTTCTTTAATTTACACGTTTTAGATATAATTATAATAACAATTGTTTTAACATTTAATAAAATAAGTAGCTAATTTTAACTACACAAGAGAACTGTCAATGAGCCAAGCTCACTTGCTTGGCGGGAGTGTAAAAGGAAAGTTGATCAATGTTCCTAATTTTAATTGAATATACTTCATTGTGATGGGAAAAAAGCGCGGGAAACGTGAAACGCGGCGGTTGTGTTTTCTGGGTTTTTTATTTTAATATTTTTAAAAATTAGTTAAAAGATCGGTTAGGTAGTGATATTGTATCTATTTTGATTCACCTATTTGTAGTTAATATTTATATTTGTGTAGTGTCATGAATTTCGTCGTTGTAGGTGAGTTTTTATAATTATTTCTCCCCCATGGGGGATAAAGATCCACCGGACCCTGCAGGTGCAAACCTCCAGGTTGCATGCAATATTGAAATAGACGAATCCAGTGTAGACACGGACGCTTCTACTACTGGTAGCAGAAGCGACCGTAAACGCATATTAAAAACTAATAAAGTGTGCAAACATTGTAACAAAAAACGGAAAAGAAATAATGTCGGAAACTATGAATGCGATTGCTCTGAAAGTTTTCGAGTCATCTCCCATAGTTGCGAAAAAACAAAAGACTGTTAAAACAAATGAAACACCAAGGTTTAGCAGGGATTTATTCGTGGATTCTGATGTTAGCCCGTGCATAATTCACGTACAATTAAAGAAAGTGGAAACAAATTCGTCGTTACATCCAGTGGCGTTCGGAATTTTTTTAATGAAAAATAGGTTTGAGAACATTATCAATGGCAATGTTAAATGTATTGGCGGGACTCGAATTTCAATGGCTACGGAATGGCTATGGAATTTTAATGGTTAGACGGGGAGAATCTGATGACATACATTCCATCATTCTCGATAACATGCATGGGCTTAGTACGTGGGATTCCTGATCAATGGTCGGACGATGAGATTCTGGCCAACATTTCTGTGCCAATTGGGTGTGGAAAAGTGGCCAAGGTCAGGCGTCTTAATCGAAGGGTACTTATAAACGGCTCGGTCATCTGGCAACCCTCAGAAACTGTTGTTTTAACTTTCGATGGTCAGCAGCTTCCAAAACGAGTGTTTTCATGCTACAATTCTATTCCTGTAGAACTGTACAGGTTTCCTACAGTACAATGTTTTAGCTGCTGTAAGTTTGGCCACACCAAAACAAATTGTAGGTCAAAACCCCAGTGCTACAAGTGTGGACAAATGCACACGGCTGAGACTGGATCTGTTGATGAGGAAAATGCCTTTTGTTTTATGTGTAATGGATCTCATTTTGCCATCAGTAAATCATGCCCGGAACACAAAAGACAAAGGGATATCAAAGTAACTATGGCCAATAGCTGCATCTCATATGGAGAAGCTGTAAAGCTTCATCCTCCAGTATCCAAATCATTTGCAGATGTTCTTTTCCAGCCAAATACTTCTCCTCATCAACCTGCAACACACCAATCATATCGTAATAGTGTTGGGAATGGAACCGCACAAAACACAACTAATCAATCTTACAAAAGAACAGTATTTGCTAAGTCCCATGGACCACCAATTAGAACTAGTAAAGGGTATGATCAAGCTGCCCATAATGCCTGGTGAAAATTTTCCTGTCAAAAATAGTGCATTAGGTAAAATTCCTTCTCCACCTTGGTGGGATTTTGAATGTTCGGAGTCGATTAAAAAATGAAAGGAGGCTGAAAAACGTTATCGTCAATCTATGACAAATGAAAACTTTGAATCCTACATGCAGGTTGCATGAGATACTAAAAAGTTGTTGCGCAAGAAAAAATATGAAGGATGGAAGCAATTCTGCTTGTCACTTTCTCCCAATGTAAAACCTTCTTTAGTATGGAATAATGTAAAAAGGTTGAGATCTGCATTTAATGATACTCCCAGACAGATTCTTTCTCCTAACCTTGCTCAACAATTTATGGATCGCTTAGCTCCTGCATCAGTTCCTGAAGAGTATGTTTTTCAGCCTTCTTCCATTCCTTGTAGTCATTCCCAATCTGGTCTTGGTTCTCCTTTTCGAATGGAAGAATTAAAAGGGATTTTAAATCATTTAAAAGATTCTGCACCAGGCGAGGATGGGGTTCCATATTCTTTTCTTTCAAATGTCAGTGAAAATATTCTTTCTTATTACCTTTCTATCATAAATACAGCTATGTTTATTGGCATTGTTCCACAAGCTTGGAGATCTCAAATTGTGATTCCTATACTCAAGCCATATAAACCTGCAGATGATGTTTCCTCCTATCGCCCAATTGCACTTTCTTCAGTATTTGCCAAAGTGGCAGAACATTTGATTAAAAACAGGTTAGAGTTTTTCATGGAAAGCAAGCAACTATTGGCGCAAAGTCAATTTGGCTTTCGTAAAGGTCGCTCTTGTCATGACAGCCTAGCGATAATAACATCTGATATTCGTTTAGCATTTTCGAATAATGAGTCAGTGATGGCTGCATTCCTTGACATCAGTTCGGCATATGATAATGTCTTAGTGCCAGTGTTAAGAGACAAACTTTAGAAGTTAGGTGTTCCTTTAGTTTTAATTAACTTCATAATCAATTTACTGTCAGAAAGATCCATTAGTATTCTTCTAGATGACAACAATCGAATTACCCGTTCGGTGTGGCGAGGACTTTCCATTGCTATATAATATTTATACATTTGACTTAGAATCATCTTTAAATGATTCAGTCAGAGTTTTACAGTATGCTGATGATCTACTATTGTATTCACCTGACTTATCCATTGAACGGGCTAGTAATAGTCTCACATCTTCCTTATGCTTATTGAAGAAATGGTTAAGACTCCAATGGCTTAGAGCTCTCTGTGTCTAAAAGTGCTGTCGTTTTATTTACAAGAAAACGTCTTCCTCCTCCAGTTTCTGTTAAATTTGGTAGTCATGCCATTCCAATCAAAAACCAAATTAAATTTTTAGGCATCATATTAGATAGCAAACTGTCAGGTCTTGCTCATTGTGAGTACATAGTTTCCAAATGTGAAAAAAACATTAACATCCTAAGATGTGTAGCAGGGGTATGGTGGGGTGCACATCCCTTTTGCTTGAAACTATTATACAATGCTTTGATAAGAAGTATTTTAGATTATGGGACTTTTTTACTAGAACCTGGAAGTGCTGCTGGTCTTAAGAAATTACATGATGTTCAGTCTAAAGCTCTTAGAATTATTTGTGGTGCTATGAAGTCCAGTCCCATAAATGCGCTTCAGGTGGAGTGTGTGGATCCTCCCCTCGACTTACGGCGTCAATTTCTCAGCGACAGATTTCTTTTCTGTTGTGCTCAAGCAACTAATCATCAGCTTTGGTCAATCTTGCCCCAACTAACTCTACAGATATCTTGTTCAAGTTACTGGAAACACAAGAATTCTTGTTTAATTAAAAGCTTCCAAAGATTTAAATCTATTGTGGCTCCCACTTTTAACTCTTTAACTCTCCCCATTTTTCAATACAAATATGAATCATTAACTCTGGTTCCTTCTGTGGCTTTAAATATTGGTATTTTCAAGTATGACCTCGAGCATAATCGTCAGTTTTTGAGTTTCATTGATACTGAAGCTCATGATGCCCATCATGTGTACACTGACGCTTCAAAGGTCTCTCCCAATGGTTGTGTGGGTGTTGGTGTACTGCACTCTCAATATGACATAGTTCAAAAAATAAAGCTGCCACCAGAATCTTCGGTGTATACTGGGGAGTGTTATGGCATCCTGAAATCAGTAGAATATTGTGTTTTAATGAAGCTTAGAAACTCGTATCATATTCACATATTGCTAAGGATCTTTTTGCACTGCCAAAGATATACCTATTTGCTTGGAGTCAACTCTGGACCGCTCCGGATGTAAGGACTGGTTTGCGGTATCGTAACATCCAACCTACAATCCCTGTCAAACCTTGGTTTTTAAAAATCTCACTTTCTAGAACGGCTTCAAGCATGATATCACGCATGAGATTGGGACATGTTTGTACACCTGAGCATTTAGCAAGATTACGAATAGTGGACAGTTCTACATGCGAATGTGGAGCTGTGGCTGACCTTAATCACTTATTTTTCGCCTGTCCAATATTAGATCGTTCCTCCCTTCTAAATCAGCCCTACGACCACGAAGTGCAAAATTCGAACTTCGTATCGTGCCGTCCCGCTCACTCTCGCATTAAATAATATTAGCTTGAGCGGGACGACACGATACGAACTTCGAATTTCGTAGTTTAGGGGCAGGCCCTAAACTATGAAGTGCAAAATTCGAACTTCGTGTCGTGCCGTCCCGCTCACGCTAATATGATTTAATACGAGAGCGAGCGGGACGATACGATACGAACTTCGAATTTCGTAGTCGTCCCCCAGCTGTCACTACTTGGCGTTCCGTTTCCTTTATCCGTTCCTCCCCTTCTTATTATAAATGATAAATCTACGTATATATTTAAAGTCTTGTATTCATTTCTATCCGCTAACAATATAAAATTGTAAGTAATCTATTTATTTTAACCTTCCTGATCTTGTCCGTCCTATTTTCTAAATTCCGATCCTTTCGCATTTTCCATTACTAATTCCGTTTCCCCGTTTGGCTAATGGTTTTTGACGGCAGTTCTAGGTACTTATTGTTAAATATATATATATATAACTAGTATTTTGGGTGGGGGCCGCGGGCCCCGAGGGGCCCGCGGAGGGTTCCCTGCCACCATGTTTTTTTTAATATCCTAACCAATTATCAAACTAACAAACTAAGCAATTAACCAACTGTCCAACTAACCAACAAACAAACTAACCAACCAACCAACTAACCAACAAACAAACTAACCAACTGTCAAACTTTAAAACTACCAAACTAACCAAGTATCAAACTATTAAACTACCAAACTAACCAACTAACCAACTATCAAACTAACAAACCAACTAACCAAATAACCAACCAACCAATCAACCAACCAACCAACCAACCAACCAACCAACCAACCAACCAACAAACTAACCAACTAACCAACCAACCAATCAACCAACCAACTAACAAACTAACCAACTAACAAACTATCAAACTACCAAACTAACCAAATATCCAACTATCAAACTACCAAGCTACCCAACTAACCAACTATCAAACTACCAAACTAACCAACTAACCAAGTATCTAACTATCAAACTACCAAACTAACCAACTAACCAACTAACCAACTAACCAACTATCAAACTACCAAACTAACCAACTAACCAAGTATCAAACTACCAAACTAACCAACTAACCAAGTATCAAACTATCAAACTACCAAACTAACCAACTAACCAACTAACCAACTATCAAACTACCAAACTAACCAACTAACCAAGTATCAAACTACCAAACTACCCAACTAACCAAGTATCAAACTACCAAACTAACCAACTAACCAAGTATCAAACTGTCAAACTACCAAACTAACCAACTAACCAAGCATCAAACTATCAAACTACCAAACTAACCAACTAACCAACTATCAGACTACCAAGCTACCCAACTAACCAACTATCAAACTACCAAACTAACCAACTAACCAAGTATCTAACTATCAAACTACCAAACTAACCAACTAACCAACTAACCAACTAAC